>CM023458.1:36372295-36562295 GCA_013339765.2 Haemaphysalis longicornis
CGGAAGCAAAAGGACCACCCACTAGCGTGTTTACGCTACAATATTTTGGCTGGTGCGAACAAATGTTTGGCAATATTTTGAACAAACTTTATTACAAATCACTTTTGTGAAATCTTCATTTTGCGATATTTTATTGCCTTTCTGACCTATCACCCGGACATAATGTTTTGGAGCCATTTGGCCGCGAACAATGTGTACCTCACGTCCTGCGGAAAAGTAAAGCAGTTCTGAAAAGAAACAAAACAAATGAATTAAGTGGCGGACATGACCATTTAAAGGCGTATTACCCAGGCAGCACAGGACTGTTCGGCCTAAAACAGGCCGGTGTACTTTGGCCGGTGATTTTCTGTCCGGTCCTGTTTTCCCGGCAGCCATGTTCGGCCATGTCCAAATGGTGGGCCTTTGGCCGTATACGGCCGTACACCATGGCTGTGTCCAACGGCCAGTGGTCCGTCGGCCAGTCGACCGGCTTTACGGTCATACGGCCAGATTCCAGCCGTAGGGGCCTCCGGCCATTCCAAAGCTACCCGTGTACGCCGAAGTACGGCCGCCGGAGGACAGCCGAGATGCGGTCGTCGGACTCCAGCCGGACTAAAGCTACCGGAAATACGGCCGTGCTACGGGCATTGGAGTTTCAGCCACAGTACGTTAACTGTACTGAGGCCGGTCACTGCATGTCGCGCAAGCAGATGACTCATTCGCGCAGTACAGAAGCAGCACAAACCCAGCATTTTGGGTCCAATGCAGCACATCAAAGTGAGCTCGCGCGCAACCACCAGCCGTCAAGCTTTCAGCGCAGCCTTGCTTAATTACCAGCCTCAGTTGGACAGCAAAATTCATTTATTAACAGTGCTCACAAATTGTCGTTCTTTAATTGCGTGCCTCTTTTACTGCCGACACAGAAAATATTCAGTTCTTTGTAGAGCTTGAATAGATGTATTGTCCAGGTCCTGATATCCTCTGTGGGGCGGCTTACCTGTAATAAACGGGGAAAGAGGAGGGGGGGGGGCGGCGGAGGGCGCATACTTTAGTGGGTTGAATTTCAGAGAGATAAATTGCGCCGCTTTTAGCCAATTTCTTTTAGGGCAATATTCCGGAACACTTTCATGCTATGACTACATAAACTATTTTTATAACAGTTGCTTGACCAATTTTGATGTATATAAAACCGGCGTGAATGCCTTTACGAAGCGTTTTGGTTCTCAACAAAACACTCAGGAGCATTGAATATAACTCCTTCACAAAAAAGTATCTCCAGTTATTGCCCATTTTTCTTGAAAAGACATTATCTACTCGATCAACTTTTCTGATGATCTTGCGCAGGGCTGATCCTAAGAAGGAGCGAACAGGTACTTTCATTTTCAATCTATTTAATGGTTGTTTTCATGAGTATAACGTCCACACCACTTAATAGTCCAAAAGAACTTAATTTTCTTCTAATGTCATACTACGTTCAAAAAATTCTAGACGCGTTGCGAATGACGCCCTGCTTCAGGTGGCTGCAGTTGTATCCCTCTGTGTTCACGTAAGGAAAGGCGTAAAATTAGAGTTACATAATTTGTTTCAAACCAATAACATAGCAATTGTAGCATGCATACAGAAAACCTTGCATATGGCAACGAATAGGGCAATAAATATTTTATTGGGTCAAGGTGAATGCGTAGGGTTCTCAACCCGTCGGAGGCAAACTTGCGGCCTCTGGAAGTTTATTTATTTATTTATTTATTTATTTATTTATTTATTTTTATTTATTATTTATTTATTTATTCTTGTTTTATTTATTTATTTATTATTTATTATTAGTTATTTATTGATGCCTGCTGCCTTTTCATGCATTACAGAAGGGAGATACATAACACTACGCATTAAATATGAGACAAAACAACAAAATAATTCTACAAGGCGCACTGAAAATCGTCAATATAAAGAGTTAATGCAATCATACGTGGAAGATAATTACGCTGCAGTATTGATGTAAAATAAAATGAATCGCACAAGGCGTCACCTTAAAGAAAAGTTAATAATTTGCTTTAAGCTAGCGGTCCCACTTTGCGATATGTAGAATGGCGCTTGGATATACTTCTCCCCTTCTACTCCAGTTTCGAATGATAGATATTACGAAAAAAGTTCAACCTGTGGTTTCGTCTGTGATCTTTCACGTCCTGCCATTTCAGTTTACTTTTACTTTCTCTCATGCTAAGTTGAGCGTGCCAATTACCTAATACGAATCGCACTGACATATTCTGTATGTTTTCGAGCGTATCAACAAGCTCTTTGGTGTAGGGATCCACGAAAACACATGCGTACTCCAAGATGAGCGCACATGAGTGAAAATACGGTTGTTCTTTTCAGTTAGATGGAGGTTCACTGAAATTTCGTCTCAGAAAGCCAAAAACATATGCAGCCGTAACTTTTATGGTGTGAACCTGCCTATTTAACCTCTAACCACTCCCTAAATAAACTCCTAGGTATTTATATTCCTCGGCCGTTGTCACAGCAGCATAATTTACGGTATACGTATTCAATTGGAATGAAGGTTTTCTTGTAAAGGTGCCGTTAACACGCTGTTTAACATCCAAGAACTTTTCTGAATCAGCACACCAGGATGTTATTAATTCGAATAAAGCTGCAGGTATACGGAATCACGTTCATTCGCTATAGTCCGTAACTACACAGTACTTTGAACAAAGCTATAGGGCCAATAGTAATAACAATGCAAAAACCGATTCATTCAGTTCATAGGATGAAAATGTACTACGCAGAAGGTGATATGGAACACCATCATTTGCTTTTTTGCAGTCCAAGAATATACAGTCCAACCACTTTAAGCTTATCTATTGCAAGAGCCAAATCGTGCGTGAACTCAACAATCTGCGTTGAGCAAGAAAATCCTGACAAAATCCGTGTTTGCTAGGATGCTGGCGATTATGTTTAACCAAATGAGTCATATCCCAAGAGTAGCTAAGCTCACCTTCAAACATCGGAACTAAATTAACAGCTAGGCTTCGTCAGTGACAAGGCTCTGTTGTTATCGCAAATTTAAAATAATTTTTTTTTCTAAATAGGCAGTCGTAAAATCCCATGAAGTAACATAGTGGCAGGGCATGAAGTTGATCCTACCAATGCACGAGCGAGTCTCTTCTACGTTTATCACCAACAACATAGTGCAACATTGCTTGTCGCAGTTTAATTGTAAGCAGAATAACTTGCGCTTTTGCTCGCACTTGCCTTTCTTTGGTGGGGAGTCCTTGCACATGGTGGCGGTTTAGCTCCTGCGTGGTGGCCGCTTGCTCGACGCCCTTGAAGGCCAGTTATTTTGGTGAACCATCTCCATCTCCGATCGGACATCTCTGCCGGGTCGATGTCTCCAATGCTCTCCATTTCTTGAGGGGGCGAATAGCCTCGAGCTGATGCGTCGACGAAGCCGGCGGCAGAGGCGTGGTAGCGGCGATGACTGGCGAGGCCTTAGCTCACCCGTCGGTGTGGCACAGTCTTCTTGTGGCAATAAATGACATTTCGATGGCCTAAAAGGTTCCCTGCTAATGTCCAGTGAGTCCTTGCACCTTGCCCGTTCACCGAGAACACTCATTACTGTTTGACAAACGATGTTCGTTCATTTAAAACCGTAGAAACACGGAGCGGATGAGAAAAACGCGTCCCGTCGTTCGGCTCCCTAACGGCTTTTTCTCCCCCCAGGAAAAAAACCGGTCGGTCTCCTTCCAAACACGTCTGTGCATGAATTCTCGGCGCCCAGGCGCGTGCCGTTGTTCGGCTGTATGCCGTTTGCCGAAAAAAATGACGTATAACCAGATACCTTACGTAGGCCGGTCTCCTCTTGAACACCGGTTGCCAAATATTCTGTGGCCATTCGCTTGCCGTAATACGGCCGAGGACAGCTAACCGAATGAAAAAACGTATATTCTGGGGCCGTACGTCGGCCGGCTATCCTTCATAACACTGGTTGCCCGAAGAAAACGAATATTCTACCGCCGGACGCGCGGTTCACCGTTGAAACAACGAATGCACGGCAGCCGCGCTCCGGCCGGTCTCCTTTCGAACACCAACTGCCGCAAGAATAACGCATATTCTATGGACGGTCGCTTGCCGTGCTTCGGCCGATTACCGCTTCCCGAAGAAAAAACGGATGCCCTAAGGCCGTACTTCGGCCGTTCTCTTTCTCAACATCGGCAGCCGTAAGAGAACTGAATATCTGGCAGCCGGTTAGCTGCCGTTGTGCGTCCGGACACCGGCGGACGGAAAAATACCGAAGCGCTGGTTGCCGAATGTTGGCCGTTCAACGCATGATCAGTGGCTGCCAGAACCTGGATGCTGGCCGGACATGCCAGAAAGCGACCATAGACGGGCCGGTCTTGGGGCACACTTTCTGTGCCGCCTGGGAAAGACACCCAGGTTCTTACTGCAACTTCTATTCTCTGGAAAGGAATCCGTTTAACATAGCCGCATACACATAGCTGATTCATTGCTTACATGAAGAGCGTCTAGCTTACACTCGAATTTTGTTCAAACAGTTACCAGCGTAGCCATTTCTGAGTTTCAGCAAGACAAACAAGCAATATTTGAAATTTTGTTTTAGGAGCGGAGCCTTAAATTGTAGTGGTTGAAAAATTATGTGATATAGAAGAATTCTAAATGTCCTACTTTTTTATTTTGTTCTATGTGCTCGGAGTTCACATTATTGCGTTTTACCGCCGAAGAAGATGCACTTTTCATTTCTCTTTTTATGTTTTTAGGGGTACGGTCGGGCAACACTCTAGACGATAAACTTCATCCATTATAGTCGGAATGTAACTGCCAAACTGTTCTATTCCAGTAGCCTTGTGTAATATGTACACGGCACTTATGGAGTGAGCTTTTGTGCATTACTTTATTGTGTTCTTATGGCGTTTACTTTTACAGCAGGGTTCAAAAATGAATCGAATGGTAAACATTTGCAAAAAATTATCTGAGTAAGGCTATCAAATGCATTGAAGTATGAGAGTAAGCTTGGTGGATAAAGATAAAATGTGTGTTAATACGTAATTGGTACTGACTCCAACGATACAATGAAGCTAAGTTGACCACGTTTTGCATTACTACCCGCCGTCCTAAAAACAAGCTTTTAATAGCGTACAGTCGAAATTGATGGCAGCAGAACAGATAACTATAGAGCAAAATGTAAGCACGTGCTACATGCATGCGTGTATTTATCCTTGTATACAGCATAACAGGCTACTCCTGGTATGCCCTCGACCTGCCGCCAGTGCTGGTCAAGTAAAGCCATGCTGTTTTTGCATAGTTTAGGCCTATTACCCGCCGTGGTGGCTCAGTGGCTAAGGCGTTGCGCTGCTGAGCACGAGGCCGCGGGTTCGATTCCCGGCCGCGGCGGCCGCTTTTCTGATGGAGGCGAGAAGCAAAAACGCCCGTGTGTACGAGATTTCGGCGCACGTTAAAGATCCCCAGGTGGTCAAAATTAATCCGGAGCCCTCCACTACGGCGCGCCTCATCGCCTGCGTTGCGTCTGCGCGTTAATCCCTACAATCAATCAATCAATCAAGTTTAGGCCTACTCTGTTTTATAGCGCAACTTATCACAGTGTGCTGTTACGTATGAGCCCGCCCGCGGGCTGCGTTTCAATACTCCTCGGCTGTGCGGCGAAGCCTCCACTACGTGCGCCTTACAGACAGGCCTTCCTGTCGGTGAGTCACGCTTTCACGTCTGGACAAGCCTGGGTCAGACGCCTCGCTTTCGGCGCGTTTCAAACTTCGGCGGTTACCGGCGAGGCACGTCTCAACGGGCCCAAGGACACGAAAGCCCCGCGTTCACAGCGGAGTCCTCCTCTCTCCCCTCTCTCGGGCTCAGCGTGCGCCGCTGCTACCGACTGCTCACGAACTCTTGAAAGAGTGTTATGTGTGTCTGTGACGTTTGTGGCGTGTGCACAATCTAAAGGGAACGCTTGTTTCGACCATTAGCGCTTTGGGTATAAATAAACCCCGCCTAAGCGCTGTATTTTCATTCCTGTTTGAGCAGTGAATCAATGCTGTCACTCTGCTCGAGTCCTGTACTGTTACCTCGCCCGTCGGGGCATTGTTCTTTGGGTTCGGCTCACCTCTCGCTATGAAGTAAACAGCTACGTTAGCCTACGGCTTCTGGATTTCTGCACGGCTGCAACAGCGGCTGGCCGCTCGCTTAAAGGGACACTGAAGTGATATGTAAACATTGCGGGATTACTAGCGCAAATTGTAGTCCAGAGTCCCCAGGCCATGTTTCGACCACTCTAGGCGCGTTTACGCGATTTTATTTAGTAGAAAAACTAATTCGAAAACGCTGTCCTCCTCTCTTTACGCTCGCCCATTTTCTGTGGCGTTTTCGTGTGACGTCAGGAGGGGATGAGCTGGCAATTGGCTGCGCCACGGCTGCGCTACTGCACGGCTCCCCGGCCGACAGAGTCAGTCGGCCCAGCGTTTCGTCCGCCGGCCGCCGGCGGGTCGTCGCAATCAAGGAGGTTAAAAAAAAATTGCTTGGTCGCAATTCGTTCGCTTAGTTGAAACGAAGCCAGGACACGTTTGTGAATGGAAGAAGTGCCTTTCTTTACTTGGTTTGTTTGTACACTGTATCTAGGCTCCAAGTCAAGGTCGCTTCACACAAGCGCTGCACATGCGAACGCTTCGCTGACTGGTACGCCAGTAGGAAAATATAAGGCCTCTTGAAGGCGGGAGAAGAGTCAGCGAAGTCATATAGGTACTAAGCAAATAAAATCAACGATATTTTTACCGTACAGCGTAAAACTAGGGAGCGGGGAAGCACTTTTTTGCGCTGGGCGAACAAGCACAGCGGTCAGCAGCACGACTACGCATCTGCGAACGCTTTTCCGTCTACGAAATGCAATTGCTAGGACGTGAGCTACTGTGGAAACTCGGGCGACGCTTACTGCACGATCGCAGTACAACAAATAGTCACCTAAGCGGCTTGAAATGCCAAAACTAAATAAAAGTGTAAACCGTTGTACAATATATACCATATATTAGGCAAGGCCATTCACGTCCGCTCCGTAGCCTAGCATTCTGGGGCGCTAGAATTCACCTCAAATGTTTTGCGAGTCACGAGTTCGAATCCCCGCGGGTACGTGCTTTTTTTTTTTTGTAAGTTAACTTTTTTTGTTTTTCCGCCGATGTTTTCTATATTGAGTTCACCTTTTTGGGGCCGCAACGTTCATGGCTACCCACGAACTAGTTCACAAAACGCGCGCAGGCTGGCAATGGCGCGCTAGCGAGTTCTCGTGGCGTGCTGTTGCCCTAAGCACCGACTGCTTGCAGGCAGTGGGCACAGGCCAGAATGAACAGACCCTTGGCCTGGTGCGAACACACTCTTTTTACGATACAGGCATGAGGGAGGCAGCTCCAAATATGGGGGAAAAGCGCATGACATTTGGGCGTCTGGCGGGTTACGCGGAGGGCGTTCATGCACTGCGTAGGTCTCGGCTAGTGAATGCTACGACTAACAAGCCGTCCTTGGAGCTTATCTTGTGCATTTTACAGCCGACAACATGGCAGAAGCGCGGTACGATGATTACTGAGATATTGAGAATGCCCATCCAACAAAGCCATTGGTTATGTTTTACAGAACCGAAACCGAAACCGAAACTTGTGTTGATTGCTAACCTGGGCATCGTCCAATCACGGCGCCCCTCCTCTCAACGTCACAGCCTTAGTTGGTGCGGCTCGCCGCAAACCGCGCATGGTAGTTTTTCTTCTTTCGCGCCTTTGTAAAATAACTTACCGATTTGTCAACCGGATAAACGATGAAAAGTGTGCTAAGTTGAGCCAGTCTACGCAGTGCAAGCAAAAACGGGAGCTTGACAAATTCACTTCAGTATCCCTTTAATGAGGAGATTGATAAAGCTGTATTCATCTTGCGCCAATGTACATTTTAAATCAAACGAATGCCCTTTGATGTGGCTGATAGTCCAGTACACCCAGCCACAGTATTTGTAGGGGTAATGGAACAATTCGCCATGTCCTCCTGGGACAATGTCCTTGTCTAAACCGAGGCGTTATAGAGCCCCGTCCTGCATTTTGAAGAGGTGCTGCGCCGCATTAAATCAGCAGGGCTTACTATCAACCGGGACAAGGTACAGGTTGGGTGCCACTTGGCACCTTGATGCTGGGTGTTTGGGTGGTCACTCGGCACCTTGATGCTGGGCTCTTGGGTGGTCGTACGCTAGCCCACTATGTAGAGACCTATTGTGGCGTAGATAAGTCGGTCGTGTCGACTGCCCGGTAGGTGATGGTAGTATGTGAATAAGTCGGACCCGATTATAGGCTCTGCTACGTCGACGATGACGCAATTCTATGGCAAATCGCGCCGTAGATTTTTGAGCGGGATACTAAGGCGTAAAGAGACGCTGGTCTTAATGTGTGAGTGATTCGCCGCAGTGCGCTCGAGGGACGTGCAAGGACGTTTGCGTGCAGGAAGGCTCGTGGGTAGCAGGAGATGCCTGAACCACAGGCGATGAGGAACCACCGTTTCGTGACTTGATCGCTGACAAAAATGCGATGGTCTCCAGGTTGACAGCTCGCGGCCATCTCTACGGGCTCCCATTGATGTTTTCCTGACGTTTAGCTAAACAAGATGGTTGACTATTTCGGGCCCTATTGCCGAAGGGACGATGGTAGTACAGTAAAGGCTTGTTAATTCGATCTCGAAGGTGCCATAAAATTGTGCGTATTAAGTGGAGTTGGAATTATCAGGCGGGCGCTAAAATAATGAAAATTGCGCGACAGTGCACGAGCAGAAGACAAAGAAGCCAACTCAGGACTCGTTATCGCCAATTTGGGGTACTGCGCGTTTGTGGAAGGTGATTGTGTAAATATAGTTTCGGAAATAATAATGGCATGTGCCGGAGTACTGGCTGCGGTGGCGCAGAGAAAAGATATAAGCTGTTGCAGGAACGTAGCGCGTGCGCGGGCTGTTATTTTTTCTGTTTTGTTGTTTTGCATATCTAGTAAAGTTGGTGTGGTTTGGATTGACGACACATTGTAACCCGTCTGGGCCGAGTGTTTCTGCGAGTAGCAATGGAAAGCATGGTTTTATAGATCGAATCAACCGTTGTGGATACCGACGCGTTCGAAGTATCATGATTGTTCCCCCATTGAAATATACGGGCTTTGCCGGAACCAGGGCATGACTTCCAATTACCGAGTTTTACTGTAGCAGCTCGGCCATTGTCGTCGCGATGCGATGAGTCAAAATTACGGTCAGGGCTTTGTGATCGGTTGCGGGGGCGGGACTGCGGGTGTGGCTCCAGGTGTTTTTGAACAGAGTTCAGCTGACGGGTGATGTTGATAAGGCGGACGAGCTTTTGGGTGTGCATAGAGACTTCGACGACTCTGTCAGCAATCTTGGAAAGTTGGTCTAGTGGTGAAGTCTTAAAAAAAAGGTCGGGGTATTCACTAATGGAACTACTAACAAGTTACTTGTTCCAGTATACATTAGGTACTTCGCAACTGGAGGTAGTAAATTTAGCAGTAGTCAGGGTTACCAACTGAAGCAGGCAGTAAGCACCCCTATATCAAGTAGTAAAGCCTTTCCGATAACACTCTTATGAGCAACATGCGATTACTAACTGGCCTTGCATTACTTAGTGATAAGGACGACCTTAATTAATCTAGTGCATACTACTTCCTACGCTCAGTTAATTTCCTAACCATGCAGTTGCTAGTGGCAGAGCCAACGTACAGAACTGCGGGGTAGTAAGGTTGGTAAGCAGTCAGTAAATGCGGACGTTACTACCTTTTTACGACCTTTTTTATACAGAGTGTTGAGTCGGCTGAGCCTGGATGATGGCTTGTACGTGTGACGGTAGGCGCTGAAGTCGCACGCTTCGGAGGGTGTAGTCGTGGACACGGAAGTTTCCCGCGAGAGCGCGTGTCTTGCATACGAACTGCCATGGCTTTGTTGTTACCGAGTTCTTCGCTCTGAATTACTTAACGCACTTTTTGGTCTTCCGAAAAATAGGCCGTTGAATAAGTTCCCTCTTCAAACTCAAGAAACTGTCTTTCGCCTGAGGACTTTCGAGCATCTCACGGAACTAACTTATGTAGCCGGTATCGAGGTGGGCGACGACATAATTGTACCGCGTCCGGTCTTGGGTTATGCTTGCCAGGAAAACTTAGCCTCGACTTGTGTGAACCAATTTTCAGGATTGTCTGCCCAAAGCGGTGGAAGCTTGAAGGCGACACGACAGACGCCTGGGTTAACGCCGGCCGCAGGACTAGCAGTATCAGCGCTGACAGCGACCGCTCGACCACGGCCTTGGAGGACAGAGCGGGGCTGTGCAGAATTGGCGCGGGAGTGCAGCTCGTCTTGGATGTGTTGCCGCTGTTTCCGAAATTGCTGTTCTTGGTTTTGAATCAGCTGTTACTGTACTTGGAGTTGCTGTTGGAATTGTTCAACTCGCTGCCCAACCGCGATGGCTTCTTGATCGGCCACGGCGGTGCGATAGTTTTCTTTTTCCGGACATAGATGTGGAGAAACATGGGTTTATTCCTTTCACTCCAAGCGACGTACAACTGTTCCTCTCCATGGAGGAATTCCCACTTCGTGCGACGACGCGCGCCTACGGTATATATCACGCTGACTCTACACGGACTCACAGCAAGCCTATCGTGCCTGCCAAAACACTCGCACTACTACTGCCGTTGTCAGGAAACTATGTCTCGACGTTAGCTTCCTCCGTGAACCTGGACACGACATTCATGTGCTCTGTATCCTAGGACACTTCAGAATACCAGAAAACCATCGGGCCCACAGACTAGCGCACGCTTTACTTGTATCCGGCGAGTCTAAACCACCCGAGCGTTTTTCCAACCGGTTAGCCGACTACGTGGAGACAAACAATAATTGGCTAGGTGCAGCAATACTGGTATGTTTTGCCAAGCACCACCGGGGACACCTATCTGCGCAACGCGTGCAATCCACTTAACATACCTCCACTTCCCCGCAAGGAAGCTACCCGCTGGCACAAAATTACGCTCCGTCGCGTACACACTGGCACCCTCCTTACCCACTACCTTCTGCAGCGCTTCCGAAGCAAGGAAAGCAGCCATTCCCTGGACCAGCCCAACACTGAAATGTTTGGTCGATGTGGCACTCGGGCTGACCTGGAATACTTGCGGTGATTATACCCTCTTTAGTCGTCTTCCAGAGCTCGGGCCATGGCCTCACTCCCGAGTGGGATTAGGCCGAATTCCCTTCAGAGCTGGTCTGCACCTCACCCGTGTACAACTGCAGCGGTCGCCATCGAGCTTTGACGGTCGTTAAACCAGGTTATTTATGGTGCAGAAACTCCAGCGATAAGCTTCTGGTAGTGTGTCCCTGCTCGGATACACTGCTAGAACTACAGCTTGTAGTGGCCGAAGCTAGGGATCAAAAACAACAGAACGTTTACCTTCTTTGCATGTTATTTTAGGGGCGAAGCCCATTAGAGGCTCCGGCTGTCATTGTCTCCTGCCACCTTCGTCGTCCTGTCTAGTCTCTTCTAGTCGGGTACTAAATCACCAGGCCACTCGTTTTCCAACCCCTCCCGCTAGAAACGCTTCGTGCTCAAAAGACAGGAGACTTTTACAGCAAAGCTGTACACTTCTCCCCCAAGGGTTTCACCTCCGTGGGCTAAAATGCCACGGAGCGAAGAATATACACTCGATGATTCGCCCCTCCCTAGGTTTCATGCTAGCGGAGATTGGTTGGTTGGTTGGAGCCTTAACAAGAATAGCACGTACCCACTCTGGGGGATTGGCCAAGTCTGATTGTGGTTTCATTATTGAAGAAGCCCATGAATTGAAACTATGGGAAAATAGAAGTTGGATAATATTGGGTACAGTGATGCTAACAATTTGAGAACAAAAAAACAAAACAAAAAAGTCATTACCGCTGTAACAACAGCTATTCTAATATAAACGATGACAAATTGGTTGATGTGATTGACTAACAAGGCGAGCGACCCGATTCTGCAATAAAAAAGTGAAGAACGCGATCAACGTCCCCGTTGCACCAACCAAGCCCAACTGCCTGGGATTGTTCCCCGTTCTTCTTCTTTACATTTTTTACAGCGGCTTTAAATTGCCATAAAAATGTGAAATAAACATGTTCAACAATAACACGTGGTGCCGCCGCACGTCTTCGGTCACTACTAACTAATCTACAACATAACATTGATAATTTCACTATAGATATAAAACTATATATAAAACAGGAGTTAGAGCAGAACAACGTTGCCCAGCAAGCAAACTAAGCAGCTAATTTCTCCATCGCCGTAAACTCTTTACATTATTATTCATAAAGAATAGATTGCCTATTACATTGATACCTTACTAATAAAGATACTTATTAATATTGGGGGAGGTTGCCGAATCATCCTCATCCCAGGTATGCAGCTACATTCAATTTCGCCTCCTGAAGTTATCGCCGGAGAATTCATTGATCGCGTCTGCAAACCCGTGCCCCGGTCCACATGGACGTCACTTTTCACCAGCCCCGTGTCCCTAGCCCGGTGTCCTCGCAAAGGCTGCGTTTAAACCAGCTATGGATGCCGGCGATTGCGTGCTATGGAATTGTTTTGGAGGAGCTGTTTCTCTGACGGACACCAGACACCGTTTTTTTTTTGACACAGTGGACCATTTATTTCACTAAACGCCTCAAAAACACTGAACTCTATTTACAACTCGCGATGAAATTCTCAGACGAGGTGCGTGCTCATTCATTTAAATCGTGATAAAGAAAGCAGGTGGCAGCTACTTTCACGCTACAAACGAGTGGAGAGAAAAACGCTGAGGAAGGCAGCGCGATAGAAGTGAAATGCAAAAAAGATTGTGAAAAAAGAAGTGAAAAAAAGGCAAATAATGCTATATTGCAGAGGGCTAATTGGATTTTCCCAAGGCGTCCGTGCAATGTTTCGGACGAGTAAGTAGGAGCACAGGAAAAGAGCCCAGCAGAGCTTCAACCACGTGTTTCGAGGAAAGTTTTCTAACATTTTATTATGAATGAGAACACGGAATTTTTTTCAAAAATACGTCTTGCGCCTGTCACATGAACGGGTGTTTTTGCGGCGAAATTGTGTCGGGGTCGAAAGAGCGCCAACACAATGTCACACAGGCAGGCAGTGTTCGTGCGTCTCGAAGGTTGACGGGATGAAGGGCAGGCCTATAAAATGGATAGTGTACGAGTAGCCGGGCCGTTAATGAAATATTTGCAGAAATGGTGATTTTAGACGGAAAGTGGGACAGCACGCTGAAAACGAACCTGTATTTTTAAAAGGCCGGCGAGAGTTGCGAGCAGACCAACTGTCACCACTATTAGCGAAGTTGTTCACACCTGAAATTGGTACACCAACACAGACAAAAAGTACGCATTTATTTATTTCTCGCACACATTCTTTTTCAGTGAATAAAAAAAAAAAAGAAGGCAAACAACACAAAAAACGGAACTGTTGGTTTTTGAGGAATTAGTTTTTACCCTGGTGCATCCAACCACCCAAGTTTTCTTTTTCGGAACTGATTATTTTCAGACACTTTTTAATCGCTATCTATAACTCTAGCTTCGAGTAGATTTCTTCACTTAAGCGTAATAAACTGCGGTTTCCATGTTTCAAAAAGATTCGCTCTTGGTTCGTTCGGCTTCGGCTCTCTAAGGCCGTCTTCATGGTTCCTAGTCAGCTGGGGGATCTTCCAGTGACAGCCTGCAAAGAGGAAAAAAAACATAGCAGACGGTAGAATATTCATGAAGCAACACTTGGACTAGCTATCATTGGAGCTGAAAAAAAAAATCCGAAACGCCCAGCAAAAATATGACTTGCAACATTCGCTCCTGTGAGATTGCTTTGTTTATGATGTTATGGAATATCATTGTTTACGTAGGTGCGGTTTGTAAAGCATTTTCCAGAGTCACGTAAACTCTGACATTTTCTTAACCCTCCAAACAAAAGCTTGGAGATTTTTTTAGTCAATTTTTATCTTCAAGCTGCTTTTCCGCCTTTTTTGTAAGCGTCGTTCCCAGGGAAGTCGGGCTTATTGCGTGTGCAGCCATTAGGAATTAGCTTGGCGGTGGACGCCTTGTTTTGCCCATGGACTACGCACGATTTCACATGTTGAACCTCTCCGACGGCTACTGTTCATATGCGGACTTTTCAAAGAGAAGACATTGTTTGATCATCTGGCGCGTGAAGTTAGTTGGATAGATATTTACACGAAGTTGCTTCACTACTTTATTTTGCTTCATTTCATGGTTCCCCATAAATGAAGACACAAGGCAACAGAAAGAACGGTAATACGTTTAGGGGAGGCGGCGATTTCAACAAGCAAGTCTTCGTGTGGAACAACCCGAAGGCAATGCGCGGATTAACAGAGCGCGAGTACGCTATTGAAGGGCTGGGCAGAAAATAAAAACGATCGACACAAAGAAATGCGAGCTCAAAACTAGAATGACGTGAATAAGTTGGATTCCCATTTCGGCCGTGGATATGCATATCCCAATGTAATCCCTCAGTTTAACAATTATAGTTCTTCTCGTATAGGGTAAGCGGGGAGAACAGAGCCTGCTACGTCACCGTTCAATATATTAGTTTTCACTCTTTGATGGTCTATGCATAGTTTTTGTTTGTTTGTTCGTGCATAGTCCTGCTTGTAGCATTTTGCCCTGCTCGATATATGCCATATGTAGTCCCTGATGACCCGCAAGTCTGTCGTCAGAGCCGAGGACCACAAATAAGTGATTAAAATGGCGAGACGGAAACGAAAATTTCGAATACGCTTTTCTCGTTCAAAACCACATTTATGTAGCCCTAAAAACAAAAAAAAAACATTCGGTTTCTTCCAATATTATCATGACGATCATCAATCATCAAAAACATTTAAGTGCAGCTTTAATGGCTAGACGGAGTGAACATCTCGCGATCCTGCGTCGAGAGAAATTTCCTCCTGCGCCGCCAAATAAGCATTCCTGAAAAAAAACTCCCCCCACCTCCCCGAAACGGATCGTGCGGAAATGCGAATGCATTGGGGGCACCCGATGAGTGCGCTGCGGCAAGCGAACAGAGGCGCGCGCTCCACGCTTATATATATTATTCGAGCGAGCGAGGAGAGAGGGTAGGCGGAGAGGAGAGAGAGACCCGCGCAACACGCCCGCCCCGCGCGCAAAATCTCTCCCGAGCTCCGCGATGCGAGCGCCCTCACACGCCGAGCGCGCTCCTCCTCTCCCCTTGCACTCCGCTACTCCCGCGCTCGCTCGAGCGCGCTCCTCCTCTCCACTCACTCTCCGCTACTCCGCCCGAGCTACGCGATGCGAGCGCCGTCACACGCCGAGCGCGCTCCTCCTCTCCCCGTGCCCCCGCTACTCCCGCCCGAGATACCAGTGCTCCGGTTGCTAGGCGCGCCAAAGCTGTTGCTAGGCGCACGCGGCCAACGCACGACAACCCCCGACTAAGAAATGCCGTATTTAAAACTACAATGGTGAGGAGTTAGAAGCAAGGCTCGATAGTGCGACTGGGTGCATCTCTTTCGGAGCCAAGTGCCAAAGCACAGGTGAAGCGATAAGAGGCGGGAAGGGGCGTCCGGCGGTGCGGGTGGAGCAACGTCAACGTGGCAGTGGCAAACACCGGCCGCACGTAGCTTTGAAACGGGTATTGCATTCGTCATGCGTACTTTAGAGGAGCGGGCAAGCTTTGCATCTGCGACACCGCGAGCAGCAGCGGGAACTGAAGAAAATGTTGCAAACACTCAACGCATACTGAGAAATATAAAGCAGTTACACTCAGCGTGAAAGTGGTCGGAAGTGCAGGGCCGGGATTAATCCGCCGTAGGGTCGCGGTGCCCTTATGCGCTCATTGCTACCACCCATCACGCTCTCCTCCCTGTCTCACTCCTCTCTTGATCAATTGAACGGAGGTTTTTTTCAATGCAATTCAAATTTCGCGCCTTCACAGTGATAGCGCATTCTCTGCCAGGAACCGCTGGAGCGGGAGTTCTGTTCTTTTTGCGCTGCTTTCATCTCGCATGTGTCGCAGCATTGCTGCGCAGATTGGAACACGCCATTTTTGGCGGACCCTTTTTTCGCTGATGCTATCGTAAAAACCAAGCCAACGGCCCTTCATAAGTAAATAGACACAGGGACTGACGGTTTTTACACAGATGCTGCCTCAAATGTACCTGTAGTTTTCTTTGCGCTAAACAACGGAGAGATGTACGACAAGCGCCATCTGTTCAGGAGTTTCGAACGGTTATGACTATACAAACGGCTTGGATTTCGAAGCCTTTGCTGGGGTCCGTTACGACGCTATGCCATAGGGCTCTGTTTGGGTCCTGCGCCACCTGATTGCGGAGGTGGCTAGACAGCATGGCAGCGAACAAGCTACGACGACAAAGAGGGAACCTAAAGTTCTCTGCACTTAAAAGGCTTAATTGTCATACGGAGTAACGCACGGGTAAACACCGGCCGCTGCAGGTTGAGACGTCGCTGGTTAGCCATCTGTACGGACTTCATGGGCGCTTTGTTGAGAACTCATTTCGGATGTGCCATTAATGAAGGCAGGTAGGCCAGGGGGTCCTATAGGCGACACGGTGACATCTACCAATACTAGGGCTTTTCGCTTCCATGAACCAACCCACCGCTAGATTGTATGGTTTCAACGCGCCGACGCAACGCAGGCGATGAGGCGCGCCGTAGTGGACGGCTCCGGATTAATTTTGACCACCTGGGGATCTTTACCATGCGCCGAGATCTCGTACACACGGGCATTTTTGCTTTTCGCCTCCACCAGGAAAGCGGCCGCCGCGGCCGGGAGTCGAACCCGCGAGCTTTTGCTAACCAACCCGCCGCTGAACTCCCTCTAAACAGCGTGCATGTCAAGCAGGGTCCCGACTGCGAATAGGCGGAGCTGTCAGGGGCTTGTGACAGTGTTCGAGGATCGCAACACGACTTCCTAAAGCAGGAGTAGGAAACCTGCGGCCGGCGGGCGACATGCGACCCGCGAGGCAGTATTATGCCCCCTCCCACAGATCGTCATCAAAATCCCTACAATTACCCCCTGTCACTTTTAAAGACGATAGTCTTTCTTGGGCTCCTTAAACCCAGAAATTCTTGGTCTGTCTGTATGTCTGTCCGTCTGTCCTGTCTGTGACTCGATTCAGCCACCATGCCAAAGCAAAACAATGCCCTGCCCATTAGTCTATATAGTCACAGCTACATCTACCGTCTATGTCCGGTGTAAGGTTCATACTTGTCGACATTGTTGAAGAAGAACAAGACATTACGCAAATATGAGACAGCAAATCAATGCAGAAGTGATATTTGCAGTGTTCCTTTATAAAAAAATCAAACATGCTTGCTTTTGCGAAATTAAATACTTCATCAACTGCAGAAAAAGAATTCACTTCGCCGTCGCCTACTGTCCGCCCGCGCCCACTATAGCTTCTTGCGCCATTTTAAGAAATCAACCGGCAACAGTTTACGCAAGGTTCCACTAGATAGGTTCCACGTTCTGCTTGCAACGCACGTGGAGGAGGGAAACGCGTTCTATAAACGTCGAAGTAGGGGCGCCTCGATTAACGCGCGTCTCCGCCGTACAGCAGTGTTCGCATCGAGACAGCCCGTTTGGAGCAGTGGAACGCGGGAAATTTAAAATGATTTAAGCAACCTTTGGCGTCTTTGCTTGGGAGGAGCGCGACGCAAGAGGAACACATGAGAGGTGAGCGGCAAGGAAGGGAGGCATTTACTTTCGCAATAGCCGACAAAGACTATCGTCTTTTGACATTTGCAACGAAAGGAGCAGATACGCGGCCAATTTTTTATACCACGGGCCGGCACGTTAGTTTTGAACTCAATGGGGTTAGACGGAGACAAGAACAGAGAATGGTCACTTCCTGTTTACACACTGTACCCCATTTTTCACACTTAACCAGATTGTTGTCAATTTTTGTGGAATAGAGCTTTGAATTCGCCGGATTTCTTTTCTTTGCCTGCGTAGCACACCCCCCCCCCCCCCCCTGATTTGCCGTTCGGCCGTCTTTAATGTCGGCCTCCATGAAACTCGGGACTACACCTCAAAAGGTTGCCGACCCCTGCCCTAAAATACTGAGGAAGTTTCAGTAAGATGCAGTGGTTGGCGCTGCAGCTGCCGTAGTACTTTATGCGCAGTGTGTGGAAAACCCCGCATAACCAGTAAAAAAATTCCGGCGTCGAAAGTCTGGATCTGAAACGTCTCCTACAGAAGCATTCCAGTAACGAGGTGTTCCCTAGTGTGAGCTGAAACACGGTAGTAGCGAGATGTCTTCCACGCCTGGCCACCGACGTTTGAGAGAGCGGAAGGACGAAGCCCAGCTGAGCCCACCCCAGCACCGGTGAGCCACGGACGTGACAATTCCCCAGTCCTGTGTCCGCACCTCGTAACCTGCCAACACCAGTCGGCCTGGTGCGACCGATACCGACGCTTACGACGTTCCCTTGCCCAGTTTCCCGGCTCGTCTTCAAGAGCTTGGAATGCTCCTTCGTTGCGTCGGCGAGTGCAGTGTTGTACGGAACGGTGTTCCAAAAAAAGCCGCCCGCATCTTCCCACGGGGGAACTCGAGTAAATGCGTCGCATCTACCCGAGTCAAGCAAAGCGTTACGTCAAGCGAAAGCCAAGCAAAGACGCCCTTGACTGAATTAGAAATAGAAATGTTAAGGAAAAACACATAAATCTTATGCATCCCTCGTAAAAAAAGAAGACTGAAACATAAAACGCTTATAAAACCGCGGAAACACGAATACAATAAGTGTAAAAGCGAAAAACCGTCTAAGAGCAGCATTTGCCGTAAAATATTTAATTGACTAGCACGTTAAATCGCTATTATCGCGGTAATGTAGGTCATTATTTGTTTTAGGACATTTCGTAATTAGTGGTTTCGTATTTAATGCTTTTGGGGGTATAAAAGAAGCCCAAATGTTTATAATTTTGAGACTAAAAGAACTCCACAATATTATGGCACGTCGGACGAGAGCGCAAAAATTGTTTTGCAAGTTTTATACGACGCTCTACGACGCTGTACGACGCTTTATATTCTACGACGCTTCTAACATTCTACGACGCTTTATATCTTGCCGAAACGGACAAATTTGCAACGTGACTGCGTAAGATGGTCGTAATTATCAGTATAGCCGAACTGAAGAGAATTTGCAGGCTCAATATTTTTTGACCATAAAATGTATATGCGTTTTTTTACAACTGGGAATACAAAGTTTTTTTGTGAGAAGTACTGATGCAGGAAATTTAAGAATTTTAGTCGCACCCTTACTGTTTACTTCATTCTAGATATTTTTATACCAGAAGAGAACGCAATGGTGCTTGTAGGAGATATTTGTTTCGACATTAATGTTCAGAGGGGAAGTCTGTGCTTCCGCTAAAATGCGCTTTTTGGGGAGTTATGAGTATTGCTATTATTATGTACGCGCTAGTAAGCATTACTCGTTAGCCCTCCTCCGGAAAAACCCGCCCCGTCTAAGTGAACTTGCAACAGTGTATAAACTAAGAATGGCCCAAGAAGAAATTGCACTTGCATCTTTCTGGATGTGCGAATGAGTCAGCGAACAGTGAGTGAAGTGGAGAATTCACTCAAGGTGGGAGAGGCCTCACCTGAGGAGCATTCGGTCGTCCGTGGTAAAGCCCCATTCATCCAGTTCTGCTGTGTTGAAAAATGGGCTCAAAACTGTAACGAAACTGTCGCTCGCTTCGAACGGTCGTGAAAACCTGTCCTTAAAAAATGGAATTCTACTTGGTGTCATACAGTACTCCAGTTTCCGGTTTCCCTCTGGGTGAAGAATGCTCAACCTGATTTGAAGATTGAACGGCCACTGGAGATAGCGATCCAGTTTCCCTTTGTGGAGTCCAAATAGCAAATAGACTTTCTCGACATTAAGAATACCAACGCCTGCAGACACGCAGTAGCCTCTCAGGTGCACCGGCTCCAGCATGATCTCGGGTAAGCATTCAGATACTGCTCTTTGCCTTAGCCGTTCATATTCCTCAATTGTCCACGTGTGCGTTGTGGCAGCTGGAATGATCGAAGGCGGGAGAGCCAATGCCTTCTGGCGATCTTCAGCTGAGCTGCTTTGCGCCCAAGCAATCTTAGACGCATCCTGCGCCAATCTATCGCTGTGCGCCTCTGCAGATTCTGCAGAGTTTTGCGCCCGTGTTTCTCGACTGCCATTGGTGCTTCGAATAAGTTCCCCCATTCGATCGTTTTGGCGATCAATAGCTTGTGCAAGTCGATCCAACTCGGCCTTAGCTTCCCGCTGTCCGCCTCCCATTGCTTCCCTGAAAGCAGCGAACTGTGTAGCGAGCTCACTCTGGACTATTCTTGAGGAAATTGTGTCGGTTATACTTTGCTTGAAGGCCTCATTTTGTTCCACAAAGCTGTTATAAAACGTCTGCTGATTAGCATACGCATTCTGCGTGAACTCGTCAAGCTGATCTTTTAGCTTGGCCTCGTGGATGCTCATTTGGCTTAGACTTTCTTGGAGTAACCTTGTTTGAAAGCTTCTCTCGTCCGCTTCTTCGTGCCGCGGAGTCGTAGCCGTGACGGCGATTTCCATAGTGCGGCCTATTTTTCTCAGTTCGTCTTGAATAGACGACATGGCCGTTGAGATGGCGTTGTGTATTCGCTGAAAGCCATTGGAGAGGTCGGACCTTGTCGCACTGACAATTTCTTCTTCTTCGGCAGCGTTTGTTCCCCGCATGGGCTGCAGCTTCACTGGGTTCCCTCGAGGCGACACAGTGAGATTCCAGATGCCCGCACACGTCGCTGGCACGAATTTCCGCCGCGCATTTCGGACACCTTCCCGAGTGGTGCCCGCACTCGTGGTGAAAGTGTCTGGAAATGTCCGCAGCAGTCGTGGCGACATTGCAGCCATTGCGGTGATTCCAGCATCGAACCTGCAGCAGAGAAAGATGAAAAGGGTTAGGGGCACGAGGTCTCATGCTCCCTGTGGCCATTACGCTACGCACTACACGTCTGCAGAAACCGAGCCCCTGAAAAAAGATACAACGATGTGATTGCCATAGCGAGAGGCGAGAATCTTTTTAAAATGTATCAATATATATATTTATATATATAACAAAATATTTAACAAAAACCGGCAGGTCTTTCGATTGATCGGTTATCCTGAATGTCGCAGGGCCAGAAGTAACTTAGACTACCGAGAGCACCCGGCGAACTTACAGCATGAAGTAGGTTGTTCATCAAAAAAGCGTTCTTAGTGATTAGACAATATGTGCACCATTCTGACCATGCGCAGTGTCCATAGGAAGGACGTTCAGGATATAAATGTGATATGTTCTTAACACGGATCAGTTGTTAGTAACTGCGCTTGTATTCGTGTAATCTTTTTCTGTGTCCCCGTATCGAGTGCGCAAAAGTTACCGTTAAGATGTCAAACCAACTAGCCCGCCTTTCCGTGTTATTACAGTTTAGCCCTTCATGTGTTTTCAATTACAAGCCAGAGCGAAAGTTGGTTGTATTTATTTTAATCACGTTGTGGTGCGTTTAAATGAGTGCATACTGAATGAAATAGCCCTTAAAGTAGTTGCAGAGGCTAAACAAAACAATGTCCACTACAAAGAGCCGATTTGTTGGCGTTTTTGTTTTTTTGAGCGAGCTCTAGTGATCGTCGCGGCGTGGGACAGTATCGCCAGGTCGGTTGGCCTGACGATAATTAACGCTCGTTCTCCTGCCGTGCGGTCGACAAAAGAAATGTCACAAGTAGCATAAACAGAAAGTTGCAGAGCCTGCCTTAACTGTAAATGGTTTCTTTGGTGGGGAATGCCAGCGGACGGGATAAGCGCAGCCGATTCGGCAGACGCCGCTGGCCTTGCACCACCTTTAAAACGAGTGGAACATTTGTTTTGTATTTTCCCAAGCTAAATGATTCTTGCTTGACATTTTACGCCACACGTACGGTTTGCAAACGGCCGGATACACATATACTGGCGAATAGGTGAAGCAATATCGTTAAATAAACAAATACGCCGCAATTAGAGGGCACAAATACCGCACCTAATCGCAAGTCAAATGCCTTCTTAGATGTGTACTTGCATATCTGTATAACATAACGCAACTGCATACACGGTGCGCGGCCCAAATATTTACATACGATCGTCACTGACTATGTTGGTTATCTCCTAGTGCAGAAGTCGTCGCTAACAACGTGAATGCCGACGCGCCAGTTTTGTCCTGAAATGGGGTCGGACGGCGAGACAAGGACAGAGAATTCATCGCTTCCATTTGCATTGCCCCCCTTCTTCACACTTCGCCAGATTATTGGGAAATATTAGAAATTAGCTGAATTTTGTTCTCTTTGCCTTTATAGCCCCCCCTCCCTCCCACCAGATTTGCCGTCCAGCCTTCCGCCGTGTGTACTTCACGCAACTCGACCCTACACCTGAAAACGTTGCTGACCCTTATTGCAGCCTATTAAGTGCGAACTGGGGATATTTGATGCAATAGCGTAATTAAATAAAGTGAGAGCAAACAAGGAAACAGAACTGGAACTGAGTGCACTTGTCCACTTTGTTTTGCGGCCACTATTTTCAGAATCACAAACATGTTTCACGCTTCCGGCGCTCGCTGCATTTTGTGACTGAGCCACGGAAAACACGGCAAGGTAGCGCTGCAATATGTATTCGTAACGATGACGCAAACCAGCAGTGTTTATTGAAAATGGACGCATAAGTGCGCAGGGGAACCACGGCTCACCGGAGGGGACGCGCCTGCGGACCGCGAAGACTGGCTAGCTTTTACGCGCGATCATCGCCGATTGCGTTACTCTGCTTGTTTGATCGGAGGTTGCTGAAAAGTCCTCGTCACAAAGTGTATTAGTTTGAGCAAGAAGCTTTCGCTTCATACGACCATCGATTGGTGAATCTGCGAGTGGCAGAGCGCCGTCACCACCCTATCACTTCCGTCGACGTTGTAAACGTATTTACCGGTGCAAAGCTTTTTTTCCCTAAAACCAAGTTGATCGCCGGACGAGATTGGACGCGACGGGGATGGGACTATTCTAAAACAATCGGGAGTACCGGGCTCATTTTGCTTCTCTCAACATGGGCTCATATACGACCAACGCAGCTTCGTACTACCCGGAAAGACTCCCCGAAAGCTGGTTTCGCAGTGCCCCCTGGGGAGCGCAGGAGCGCTATTGGCCGAACGATTATGGAATGAACAAGTGTGCGCCAAAGCTAATTCAGACGAAAAACTCGCACAGCGTATCCTAAGGCGGGTAATCTCCGCTTTTGTTTCACGGCCCGGCAGCGCAGGCATGCAGCGCATATTACGGCCAAAGAGGGTGTGGAACCCCAGACGACGGACACAGCCATTACGCTGATACGGGCCGCCCATGCTCACATTCTACTTATCTCAAACCAGGGGTTATTACTACTGTCTCCCGCACAGTCCGGAGCACGCCACTCGCGCGTTATAGACAAGCCTTTTCCCGACTGTATATTCAAAAGCTTTATAACATTCAAATATTCAAAAGCTTTATAACATGCAGGGTGTACTGGTGAGAGGCGGACGTGCTCCCGCAGTTTGTGCGTTTAGCGGCCGCACTTCCTGAAACCGCTTTATCGCTAGGCTGGCTCCAACATTACCAACATTAGGGAAGATAACGAATTTTTTATCACCCAATCGGGCAGAGAAAACCAAACGTTTTAATGGTTCGCTGGATTTCACGCTTGATGACGGCACAAGTATTCTCTTGAATCGTTTGCAGATATCTAACGTAGCTACCGCAGCAGACAACAGCGCAATCAAGCGTGTTCGGTGAGTGGATCCGCCGATTGTACAAACTACGAAAGTTCGTCATCTCATCGCTAGACTGCTCTGCATGTACAGTCGTCAAAAGGCTCCTCTATAACGCGCGAGCGGCGTGCTCCAGACTGCGCGGGAGACTTCTAATGATAACGGCTGGTTTGATACCGGTAGAATATGAGCATGCGCGACTCGCATCAGGGCGATGGCTGTTTCCCTCGTCGCTGTACCCGTCGCCATAAAGTTTTTCAGTAAATATACTACAGAGAAAACTGCGGCTTGTAAGCTATGTGGCCATGGAGGTTCATGGGAAGACCCCCCTTTTTGCCTTGGGCTTGGCATGACAATTGGATTCTTTATGCTGTTTCTGGGGGGGTTTGCATTCTTCACTATGCATTAACACGTTTACGAGCTACAAAGACGCCGAAATCCTCCCTGTTACATGGTAGCCGTTTTCGGTTGAACAGCAGGCAGTGCGTGATCGCACCTGACGTTGCTTAAGCCGCAGTCGAAGGACGAATGACTGAGTGGGTAATATGCCACCGCGAAATTTGTAGCCGACGAAAAGAACAAACGAAAGGTACTTTGACGAAGACAAGATACGACCACGGGGATGCGACAGATACGGGTGCTTGTGTGCGTCCTATCTTGTCATCGTGCACGACTGTTTAACTCCACGTTTTCTTTTAAATGCAGAGCATTTCTTAGCCTCGCCTGTTCCTGCGTCGGACGGTGTCAACAGTTTCGCGTCCTCAGCAGGTGCGCCTCTCCTTCCCTCCTCTTTCTCAACAGTAGCTAGCGCGCGCATGCGTCGTAGTCGGCCCGTTCGCTCCGTCGCGATCTCGGCGTAACAGTTACGTGATAGCAGCGCGGTGGGATGCAACGTTCCTAGATCTTGCCAGTTCTCAAACTGCGGAGCTCCGCCTGACGCCTTTCTGTTGCGCTCCGCGTGGGGGCGTTCGCGACGGAGTTAGCCCGACGTAGCGCCGGACCCCGCACGGCCGGATGACTGTCGTGGGCAGCGAGCGGCGGTTTCTGTGCGGCGGTGTGTTTGGCTTGCGCGAGTACTATTGTGTGCCTACAGATTTGTGCCTGTGTTTGTGCCCCATGCTGGCAACTGCATGAACCATGCCACGCTGTTTCGTGCCCGGGTGTAAAAGCGGGTACGATTCCGTTCAATCTGCTAGTGAGAAGAGACATTTTTTCAAGCCACCCCGAGACGCTGAACGCCTTGCACTATGGCAGCGAGCAGTGCCCAGGCTGGACAGAGAGCTTTCGAGCACGTGTTCTGTGTGTGACCTTCACTTCCGCGATGAGGACATCTCGAAAGTCTTCGAGCACAATATTTGCGGTGAGGTGGTAGCGATACCGCGCGACAAATGGGCACTGAAAGACGACGCCGTGCCTCGGCTGTTTCCGAATTGCCCGAGCTACCTTTCCAAACCGACACGGAAACGCAAAGCCCCTGCTCGCAGACTCTCCCCAGCGAAAAGCAAGCGCCGTAAAGGGAAAGGTGAGCAGTCGATTCAAGAAGTCAGTGATGGCAACGTCGAAACAGAGAACAGCGTGTCGACGGATAATACTGAGCCTTTATTTGACATGATAACTAGCTTGGCCAAAGAGAAACAGAAGATTGACGGTTGGTCTGTTGACGTTGCTCAACAAACGGCGCTGTTGTACAAGCTCAGCATAAGAAATAACATTCCCCGTGTGGAAACGTCCGTGGCGCTGTCTGAGGACCTCAATTTGACTGTTTGCGCGAATGGTCGACTTGTGCCTCGCAGCGTCTACGCTGGGGAGCCGAGCATTGCACTAAAGTCGTTTGATGACTTAAAATGCTTCATGCATTACGTTGATAAGCTTAAGCTGTGCCAGGGATGCCCCGCTGAAAAGTACCCGAAAATCGTTTCATCAGTGGTGGCCACAAAGGAAGGTGAAACGTGGAGACGCAACACCTGCACTGTATTGAGCTTTAATGCGACATGTGCTCAATGTCGGACCTTGGAGAAGCTTTTTCTGCAGCGAACAAAGAAGCAAAAAGACTGCAAGAAAAGAAAGCAGAGGGTCTGCTTGAAGTCGATGCGACGGAAAGCAATCCGTGCAACCTCACGGCGAGAAAAAATGAAAGAAGAACTTGTTTTGATGAAGAGGCAGCTGAGTGGAGTTACGGAGGCAACAATTGACAGCACTCTTAGGGTTCTTCCTTCCAGGCAGCAGTTGGCCTTCAAGACAGCTGTCATGGCAGCGAAAGCAAAATCAAAAAATGGTCGGCGATATGATGCGGAGTGGCTAATGACCTGCCTACTACTGCACATATCAAGCCCGAAGGCCTACACTTTGATCGCTGACATGCAGCTGCTACCGCTACCATCAAAGGCTCGCCTTCGCCAGATTATAAAGGGCATTCCGTGCAAGTATGGTTTTAATGAAGTAGCGCTGAGCAGCATCAAAGGCCACTTCTCGGACAAAAGCCACCTCAGACGGCAGGGAGTCTTGCTCCTCGATGAGGTGAAGTTAAAGCAGGGTGTCTCCTTCAACAAGGCCTCATGCAAGATGGATGGTTTTGTTGATTACGGTGAGGTTGCAGCCCCAAGCTCCAACCAACTTGCTGACCACGCATTGGTGCTGATGTTTGTTCCGTTGTTCGAAGACTGGGTGCAACCAGTCGCAAGCTTTGCGACAAGGGGAGCAGCTCCTGGAAAAGTCCTGGCGGAACTTGTCATGAGTGCTGTTCTCGAACTGCACAAGAACAATGCGTCAGTGCTGGCTGTGATCAGTGACGGGGCTGGCAACAACAAATCCATGTGGAGCCAGTTTGGAGTTTCAGGAAAACTGGACGCACCTCACCACTTTATTGAACATCCGTGGGAGCCATCTCAGAATATCTACTTCCTATGTGATGTGCCACACATCGTCAAGTGTGTGAGGAATCACCTGAGGAAACACACCTACGGAATGGTAAAGAAAAAAGCATGCGTTGAATGTTCGGTACAGTTTAACAGTTTGGTTTTATTACTTCCAGGCTGGAAACCTTCGCATCAACTTCCAGCATTACGTGACGCTGTACGAAACAGAGAAAAACAAGCACGTACGAGTTGTGCCAAAACTCACTGAGGCACATGTTGCCCCTGACAATCTGCGCAAAATGAGCGTCAGGCTAGCTACACAGGTAGACTTTGTTTTTGTAAAAGCATGCTATGTTTTATTTTGTGTTCTTATACGTGGAAATGATGCAATGTTTTTTTCTATAGCTCTTCAGCCGTGGGACAGCTATTGGATTACGCGTCTACAGGGAGGCAAAAGTCACTGGATTGGAAGATTCAGAGGACACTGAGACCTTTACTAGAATGCTGAACGATGTCTTCGACGCACTGAACACGAAGCTTCCTTCCCGGGGAATCAGGCGCAATTCCAAGGAGATACAGGCAAGCAGCCCAACCACTTTTCGTAGAGCCTAGTCGCACCAGTACATATACCATCTCTTGGCTTCATTATTTATTCAATGATTTTTTTTTCAGATCATAAAGGAGTTCCTGGACGTCCTGAATCTGACTGAGCGAAATGCGGTGGAGAAAGGCACAAAGCTTTTTGCCTCTCAACAGACAACGGAGTCCCTACGTGTCACAATGTTGTCGACGCTAGACATCATCAGTTATCTCTTTGACAAGGAAGCAGTTTACGTATTGACCGCCAAGCTGAACCAGGACCCCTTGGAGGTAGCACGACGTATTTCACTTTTAATTTAGCATGTAGTGACCCAATTGACTATCCCTCTTACGCTTGTGATTTCTCTTTCAGCGGCATTTTGGCCTTGCACGTTCGTTCGGAGGTGATGAGTCCCACCCTACAGTCGTGAATTTCTCACAGATTTTTCGTCTCTTGAGCCTGTACACGCCCATCAAGACAGCACTACGTGGAAGTGTTCAAGGGGAACCGAATGCTGTGCTTGTTAGTGTGGAAGACACACTGAAGACCGCTGGAGAAGCTCATAGATCAAACAGAGCTAGTTTGCGCAATGAGATTGAAGCTAGGCTGCTGGAAGTGACATCATTTCCATGTATTCCTCCTGACCAAATGAGTGATGAGCACAGCTACTTCAGAGGTTCACCAGACGATAGTGTTGTGTATTACTTAGCTGGGTATGTTGTACACAAAATGAGCAAGCGCAAAGAGTGCCAGTTGTGTCTGCATGACATTAGTTCAGCAGCTCCTGTGATTGGTTCTGATGCATACTTAACCATATACCGGAGCTTCAAGGAAGGCAGTCTCAGGCACCCCAGCGTCAAGATGTTACACTTCATGAGAGTTGTAAATGAGTCTATTTCACTTTCGCTTGATGAGGAAGGTCTCTGTGCAGACTTGTTTTGGAAAGTGCTGGACGAGCTGGATGAGTGCGATCTGACGACTGCTGGGTTGTGACCAGCACAAGCCCACGTTTACGTGCGAGGTGTTATATTTTTTCATTGTCACGCGAATGCATTTTTATGCCAGGGATGTCAACCGACGCCTTCAAACCCGCGAGAAAGTCGCCATCGCCACGAAGAAAGCTCGCCTATTGTGAAGCCGTTACAACATTTGAATTGTGTGCTCGTCCCTTGGGCCTCGGAATAAACGCTTTTCGAGGCACTGAGAATAAAAGTTCCTTTTCTGTGCTCAGATTTGATTTTCAGTAACGAGCATACGCAAACCAACGTAACGCTGACGCGAACAGCGGCCGTTACGTTGCGTTGCCGAAGCTTGCGGGCAGCTCCGCCGCTATTGCTTTGTACTTTCATGCGTTCATTTAATTATATAAGCCTCCTCATATTGTCCTAAGAGGTTTCTAACGGCAGTAAAAATTTAAGGCGCATTGAATGAGGATTTCACGGCGACGAACGCCGTGGACTTCGCACTCCGCCAGCGCTTTCAGCCGCGCAGCATCGGGCTAACCGTGGCCGCCGCGCCATCTGGTGAGCGGAAACGAAACGGGGCCACGCATCGACGGCGGCCGCCGTGCGAGTTTGAGAACTGGCAGGATCTAATAACGTTGGAGCTGATTGTGTGACGTAGACTCGTGATTTTCGAACTTGGCTTAACTTGAGGCTTGACGTTGTTATATGTACTAGGCTTCGTACTTTTCCGCTCCGTCAGTTTCGGTTTCGGCGTCGAAAGCGTCGGTGGGTCATTCCGGGGCAGAATTGCTGTTGGCGTTCGATTCCAGCGGCTGCAGTGCGCAAATACTGCACGGCTGGAATGAATGGATACGGGAAGCACTCCGCGCCGGGTAGTGCGTTCCATCCTAGCCACGTTCATGACTACGCTTGCGATTATAACACGAGCACGGTAGCGGCGAAGACAAATAAAAATCTTTTATCAGCGTAAGTATGTGTGCACAGCCGGTGATTTTTTTTTTTTTTAATGTTGCGGGAGCGTCCACCAGCGGGTGGGCCGGCACCTTATCGTGGGAGAAAGCGGCGAAAAAGTGAGGGTAGGCCGCTTGCATAGGACGATTCCGCCAGTGCAAACCGTCGTCTGCTAGGCTGTTCCCGCAAGCACAACACAGCCGACACAGTCCCTTTCCGTTGCTAATCAGCTGCGTGTATTCACCGGTGTAACCAAGGCTCACGCGCAATCGCTGTGACCGCCCGCAACCATGGACGCATATGGGGTGTTTGAAGCTGAAGGTAAAAACAATGTAATGAAATGAATACTCTGTATATATGCAGTGCAGTATCAGACAGGGGAAGAAAATGTACCTCTGCAACGGTAGAATGGCTTTACCTATTGCAACAGAACGTGGCCAAATGATTGCCTGGGGCCTACCAGTACTTTTGGGCCATAAACTATGGCTTACATAGCTATGTACTGGTGAAGCCATATGAGGCGATCACCGGCATGCATGCTTGCTATTCAATGAAGTCGCTGTGAGTCTACATTGGTCCACAGTGTTCCCCATCCAGTGGCAGGTGTTGCTGTAGCAACTGTTTGCGTTAGTGGAACCCTGGCCTCAGCGCCTGGAGACAGGCATATTGAGCACAGAGAAAAAGTTGGCGACCTGCACTAGGCGAGTACTGTGTGAATTTATTGTGCCAACAGCAAGTGCAGAATTCCGTTTCACTCATTTATAAAAAAGCCCTCACCACAGTCATACTCTGTAACACTAATAAAAAAAGCACAGCATTGCTTAATACATCAAAAGCAAGAGTGCAAGCTTACCTTGAGGAAGTTGTTTTGAACTTTGAAGGCTGGTAAACAGCAAACATGCAAACTATGCAGCGAAAATGAGAGACGGCATAAGCATGTCGCATCAATGTATTTATTGTCCCATCCAAGAGCCAGCATTGCTTAATACAACAAAAGCAAGAGTGCAAGCTTACCTTGAGGAAGTTGTTTTAAAATTTTGAAGGCTGGTGAACAGCAAACTATGCAGTGAAAATGAGTGAAGTCATAAGCATGTCGCATCAATGTATTTATTGTCCCATCCAAGAGCCACAGTGAACATATTGGTACCAGGATTTAGTTGTAGCTACCTACCAGCATTGCCATTTTCGCAACCAGCATACTGATGTACGCAGGCTGCTTTATGCAGGAATCAACAAAATGGTTACTGTAAGTGGCGAACAAATGCAACGTTAGGTTACGGTTAAAAAGATTGCATGAAAGGAACCCTAGAAAAGCTTATAGCTGTAGAGCAGAAGTGTTTCGATCAGCATCTGCCAGCACATTAGAAGCAGGGCAACAATATCTGATCAACGAACAAAACAAGGGTCTTAAAACAAGCGTACACGCGGCATGACAATATACAGCCACAGTGAACAGCAGTGGGTGGATACAATCTGCAACTGATAACAGCCAGAAGTAGGTGAGGCAGCCTTCTACCCCACTGATCAGAACCTTTTGAGCCATACTGACAGTGCAAGATGGGAAAGGGCAGCTTAACATTTTCAATCCATTGTTTGGGCAGACATCAATGGTGCATAAACAAAACACTGCAGCCACAACGTATATGTAAGTTTTAACTGACATTCACGTGGTGAAAGCTGATCCCCTACTGTCACACCTTCATGAATATGTTGCTGGAGGAGGTGGCAGCGCCACAAAAAGTTCGTGAAAGGTGCACAATAGAACCTGGCTTCAATAGAGATTTACATGGGCAGTGAGGACGTGCCAGCTCTCTCACAGTCATTGGCACCACACACAGTCCTCCCCAGCAGGGTCCCTCAAGTGAATACCACTTTGGAACACAGTGGGCTAAAATACCACGCAGAATACTTCCACTTCATTCTTTCAGTTCAATAAGCACGTACACAAGTCTTCAAATGGCTGCTTATAGTAGTTAAATGAAGTTGGTTTCATGCTGTGCCAAGGCTATCGCAAATGAAGCCACTGCTATAAGTCACATTTATGCATACAATGGATGGTTTCGAACAACTAATTTTCTTGCACCCGAGAAAAATAGTTTGAATCTTGAATGCCTAACAAGCAAGATTCAAAGAACATCTTCCATGCACTACAAGGCACTTTCCTCACCACTTGTTTTTCTCTTTATTGTGCAGCTGAATGTACAGGATTGTTTTTACTATTTACATATCGTAGGCTGCAATCAACCTCTCCCCAAGCCCTTTTGCTTTTTCAACGGTGGCCCTTGCTAGAATTTTTGTGTTTTTGGCAGCTTGGCGGCATGCCTGCCTTGTCTTGCGCTGCTGATGATCCATCCAATGATCCTGACTTGGAAACTGGTTGCATGCCTGGTGCAGCTTCTTGTGTTGCCTGCTGGTCTGCTCCTTGCACTGCTGACACAGCTGGGACCTGTATCGAAATGGATGGCATCATTGAAGGTTTTGCAAGGCTTTTGTACAGATATTTAGAGCACAAGTATGTACTCTTAAAATCCAGCACACTAGCACGCGTATTTACAAAAAGGGTTCCAGCAACATAACATATTCAATGACTCTGGCTTTCTGATAAAAACACACAGTTACGATCAGCTGCGCGCTGCCGTGTTGACACTGAAGTCATTACTTAAACCAAAGAGAAGGCACATACAATGAACTCACAGGACGCCAACAATGTTTTCAGAGGTCGTGCTTTAACAAGACATGACTTTAGCAGTTGGTATATTCAAGACTGAACAACCACACAAAATGAGTAAATGTTTTGAACTTATTGTGAAACAGCTACGGAACAACGAACGCATGAAGGCAGCTTGTGTATTATGGAAATGGTACCCCAGAGGCACTATTTAGTGTCTATCTAGGCAAGAACCGTCTGATCAGCAACATTTACGCTGTTTGACACCTTCGCACGTAATTTCAAACTGTTCCTGCGCTTCGGCACGCTTGTATAGAGGCACTGGAAAAAATAAGAGAGCCTTCAATTTCACACGCGTACCTGGTTATATCTGGGCGTGAGACCTCGGTTAGACAGGTGATGATTGGTACTTGTGGGCGTGTAATGTACACACACGGTGCTTAGATATATCAGTGCGCGTTATTGGTCATCTAATAGAAACATTCTACACGGGAATTTTCACAAAATTAGGAACTATGCAGCCCACTGCTCCAGAACGCCCTGCATGCCTGCCGCTCTTAGCAAGACGGCAGGCATGCAGGCCTGCCGTCTGCAGGCCTGCATGCAGGCATGGTCTTCTGACGGCAGGCATGGTCTTCTGGAAGGTTAACACGAATGAAGTACGAAATTTTTTTCGCTGTGTGGCCTGATAAGATACCCTGTTTCCTAAGTTTGTCGCTCTCAACATATAAAATTAACATTTGCTCACAGAAACAGCTCTACAGTGCGTCAAGACATCAAGAATACACGAATAGTACAACAAAGAAAGAACCCGATTAACCATCCGGTCAATAAAACATCGTCTGCGTGTTAGCGACGAACAGAGGTGATATGGTCGAGTTCCGTGGTCGAGTTGGCCGTTAAGGCTTGTTTAAGGCACCAAAGCAAACGGTCAGCTGTTACTCAGCGTCCTTTCACTATTTTGTCAGCATGCCGACCGCACGTCGGGTAAGGCGACAACAGTTACACTTATGAGTGGAAATGAACAACAACCGTGTATACTTACTTGGGGTTATATGACGCGTCGCTCCGCTACTCGTAGTCTTCCAGAACGAAATTTAACGCTGTACAGCGGCCCTTCAGCAGACCACGGAGCAAGAATTCAGCAGACACATGCCACAGAACAGGCACATGCCACCGCCAACTCGCAGGCAAAAAAAAAAAAAAAAACTAAAAAAAAAATACGCTTCGCCGCCGAATCACCGGCTCCGCTAAACTCAGCCGCGTATGCCGTTCACAAATCACTTCCCCTCTTATAAAAGAGTACTTCTAAACCTTAATTAAAACTTAACGTATAGTACAAGTTGTTTATGCGACTAATAATTTATACTGTAATAAACATTAGTTGTAGCTTTTCAATTTAAAAAAAAATATTTCGAGTCAAGTCAAGATGTTGGCATAGTCAAGCCAAGTTCGAAAATCACACGTTTATCCGGCATGGCCGCCCTCATGGGGGTTGAAGCAGACGATCAACGGCTCGCATAGACACTAGCGCCAGTGTCCCCTCTAGTGTATATTAGTATGAAACTCTATGGCTCACCCCCATGGAGGAAAAAAAAGCTTAGGAGAGGCCCCCAGCTATCCCCGCGCATTGGCAAAAGTGTGGAGGAAGTCACGTGTTTTCGGCGGCCATTGGAAGTCGCGTAGCAACGGCGTCCTAGCAACGGCCCGCCCGCCGTTCGCCAGTCATGGAGGAAAGGCAGTGCCTGCCTTGTCGTCCGATTGCGAAGTTTGCTGCTTCGCTTTGCTGCGCTGTGGTCTTGCGGAACTCGAAAAGGATGCTGCGAGTTGCGACAGCTGCGCCGATGTGAATATGTCATTTAATTTCTACTTGCAAGTGCACCTTGTACAGCGTCAAGCTTTTGCTCCGGTCGCGATCACGACGCGCCTATTGAAGTGCAGATATCGTGAACGCGGCGTCCCGTCGTACGCGCGGACACCCGTCTGGTAGATTTTCGGGAAGTGATACACGGTGTGCAGTACGTAGGCGACTTGCAACCGAACGATTCGCAACTCAATTGTTTGGTTATCGCCGCTGCAATATATAGTTTGCTAGGCCGGCAATGCGCGGCAGTTCTTTTGCAACTGTTACAAGGTAGATTCCCAGTTGATATAATTCCATCGTCCTATTACCGTGTCCGTCTGTTGACTGGAAGAGTGCTGGATCTGGAATCTGGATCTTTTTTGTGGTCTCGCTCTGGATTTCGCTTTTCAACGCAATTCATACTGCGAGGTTAGTGTATGAACGTTTTCAACTGATATCACCTTGAATTTATTGACACTGAGACAAGTTTAAACTTGGCGAAAAAAAGTTATTGACGCCACCCACCCTCTCATTTTTTTTTACTCAATAAAACGTTTTGCCTCCTCCTCCTGCTACTCCTCCTCCTCCTTCGCAAAAAATTCTATCGAAGGCACGCGAACAACGGTAAAAACATTCCACAATTTTTTAGCGTCAAATCTGCATGAAGTACGCTTACCTATATACATAGAACGGCCGTTTAATTGACTAGTCATTTCTGGGATTGCCAGTGAAACTGCAACGCAAACTTGGGCACTTTCCAGTCCGGTAGCCGCACGGCGTTCGCCCACTGTTTGCGGCGTTCTCCATCGCTTGGGAACCTATAAACGGCGGCGATTGCAAACAAAGGATGAATGCACACCAATGTACAGCAATACTTGTCAGCGGAATGATGCACTAACCGCTGGAAAGTGACGCCTAATTCCTTGGTTACCGATCGCGACTTGCAGCCTGGCACCGAGCATTGCGGCATTGTTAGAGCGAGCCGCTTCGCAAACCTGCTGCGGCCACACTGAAGACGTGTAACAGTGTAACCGCGCGTTTAGGTTCACGGTCACGCGCTGCAAAACGGCCTTCTACCTGCCTATCAGCTGATTTCCGCCGGCTCGGCGCTGGCAGATGCAGACGACAAGAGAGGCGATACAGGACGGAGGAGGCGGAGAAGGTGCACCGAGAGAGAGAGGCAAAAAGAGTCCGCCAATGGCATGGAGGGCCAATGGTCCGCCATTCGACTTACAGAAATGGCGTTTCCGGCTGCGCTGGGTGTGACGTCAGGGCCTCTCCTAAGCTTTTCTTTCCTCCATGCTCACCCCTCTCTCGCAAGGGGCATTGGATTGGATTGGCTTGGCTTGACTTGGATTGGCTTGGATTGGATTAAAGTGGATTGTGTTGCGTCATAGCCGCGGCAGACGCGCTGGGGCCGGTGCATGTGCAGTACTCTCTCTTCCGCGGTTTCCTCTCCTTCGGGCGCGCTGCGTATATAACCGGTGTGCCGTTCTCCGGCGAAGCAACATCCACGCTTGGCTCAAACACCTAGAGTCCACGCCGCTTTACAAGTACGCCAACATCGTCATCGAATGGGACCGACTTACGCAGTCCCCTCAACGCTATGCGCGCTATAAAACGCGGTCCCTTCGCCGCTCCGCATATGCGTCGCATCTACACAGGGGTTCCCGCGAGGGGAGGTGGGAGTTTCTTTTTTAAATGCAGAGCATTTCAGTAACTCACGATGTCACCCGTATTGGCGTCCGTAGTCCGCACGCTTACTGCGCATGCGCGTCGAGTCGAGGCGAAAGCGAAACATCTCTCGCGAGGGGCATTGGATTGGATTCGAACACTCTCTCGCGAGGGGCATTGGATTGGATTCGATTGGATTGGATTGGCTTGCTTGGCTTGGATTATTTGGATTGGATTGGATTGGATTAAAGTGGATTGTGTTGGATTGTGTTGCGTCATAGCCGCGGCACGTTGCGTCATAGCCGCGGCAGACGCGCTTGGGCCGGCGCATGTGCAGTACTCTCTCTTCCGCGGTTTCCTCTCCTTCGGGCGCGCTGCGCATATAACCGGTGTGCCGTTCTCCGGCCAAGCAACATCCGCGGTTGGCTCAAACACCTAGAGTCCACGCCGCTTTACAAGTACGCCAACGTCGTCGACTGGGACCGGCTTACGCAGTCCCCTCAACGTATATAAGCGGTGGAGCGCGCGTTCGGAATTCAGTCAAGGGCGTCTTTGCATGGCTTACGCTTGACGTGACGCTTTGCTTGACTCGAGTAGATGCGACGCATTTACTCGAGTTCCCCCCGTGGGAAGATGCGGGCGGCTTTTTTTCCTTTTAAATTCTTAGCATTTCTTTGTAGACACACCAAGGAGCCGCTCGAGCTGCTTCGTCTTTCTCGATTCGCCATCAAGCACCACCCTACCACCGGGGCGTCTCGGCCCTTGGTCTCTCTTCTTATTTTATAAAGGGCTGCGTCTGCTGCAACCCGGGGCTTCCGAGCCGATTCCCCCCGAACTGGCTGCTGCGCCCCACGGAAGTGACGTACGTCAACAAAAAAATTGCGTAATTGCATTACATTGCAATTACTTCAATAGTATTGCATATATTTTTGGCAGTGACACACTAATATTACAGTATCAAGATTTATTTTTAGCCTGAGTTTATTGTCTTTTATTATGACGTCAGCTAGTCACCGTGACGTCATGGACATGCTTTGGAGATGTTTGCATTATATTTTTCTCTGCGAAACTCGGGTTTGTTATTGTTTTCGACACTCGCGTAGAAGAAGTCGCATAAACAAAGCACTTTTTATAGATTTACCACGGGTTTTACGGATGACCTACGGACGAGCGGCATGGAGAAGAGGCCGAATTCCATCGAAGAGCGAATTTTGGCCCCGTATTGGCATACGTACGGGTAGAGTTCACTCTAGTACGGGCAGTACGGGCTTGTCTGTTCGAAGTTTGTTCCGTTGCGCGGTGCCGAGGCAAGCAAGAATGTTACGAGCGTCGGCGTTGTGTGGAGTCGCTCACGAGTGGTGCGGTGCTGCGCTGTGTTTTCGTTTCATATGAGGTGTTCAGCTCCAATTGCAAGCCTGTGTCACCGCGCTTGTATCTTCTGCAGTAATGCACAGTCTTCAAAGTCCGATGACTATTCGTGGCAGCAACGCGAAGTGCTGGTCAGCGCTTGCGCAGAGCGCAATGTTTTCATATCAAATACGTACGTATCAGAACCAAATGTTGCCCCAAAATGTGCAGTAAAGTACGAAGCACCGTGTTGCCTTCAAAACGTGACCGATGTGTATGGTGCGTCATAGTTTTCCAGAGGTTTGTTTGTGTGAAGCTGCTGGCGCCGCAGTCATCGATGCTATCAGCATTGTTATACACGGTGTTGTGGTATCAGACTGCTCATTTGGACTCTGAAAGAAATGGCTTTTCAGCAATGCATTGGTGTTTAGTAGTGAAGCCGACTTTAGCTGAAGCATTTTTTTAGACAAATCGTGAGGGTTTCTGTTTTTTTTTTTAGCTATGGTAGTGTACCACTGGGTTTGCACCTTGGAGGGTTAATTCGCACCTAAAGCTTTTTTTTTTTTTAGCTATGGTAGTGTACCACTCGGTTTGCACCTTGGAGGGTTAATTCGCACCTGCAGCCACTGCAGCAGACGAGTCCTTGCATTGAGGTTTGTCCGCATGGCGGAGCCACTGAACTTTAGCGGCTTCCGCCATGGTGGATGATCGTAGCAGACGATATAATTTGTGTAGCCCATTTTCTTGCATATGTCTGCGGCTGCCTAAAATGAACGCACGTGTTGAACATTAATTACTCCCCGAAAACAGGTACGCTTCGGCCTGGAAATATGGGCTGCTAAGCTAAGTTCACGACGCAAATAACCAAACCATTATTCTAAATGACGTGCCTTACAGCTGCCACATTAGGCCTCGAGACAAACTGAACAAAATTCTTTTTCGCGCTCGGATTCTTCCTTACTAAAACATTAAATATGGGGGAAGGCTTCCTACAGCGGCACTATAGTTCGAAGCGGCAGCAATTCGTGGCCATGTGTAGGCCTTCGTGACTATTATTGCTATTATCGCGTCTACGTAGACCGCAGACGCCCTTCACAAATATCTCATTTCATCTCAACTACGGGCGCTAGCGTATTGATGCATTATCTTGGTGTCAAGGAAAGATTTAAAGCCGTACGCTGGTGCTCAATAGAGCCTTATATATATCTAAGCAATTCTTCCACCAAGCTAGCTGTTTCGTGGTGGGGAAGCGAACGGCAGAAATCGACTTTTTATATATTTTCCGTCCAAGCCAACAGTTTTAAACACTTGGTAGTTGTCCTTGATATATCCGGCGCTAACGCTCTGCGAGTGGAATTATTTTTTTTTTAATTTTAGCTGCAGTGACAACAAGACGCCGCTCTCAGAAGCTGATACTTTTGCATAAAATAGTTACAAAAGATAGAAACATGGAATGTGCAGTACTAGATTACGGCCTCAAATAAGGCGCGATATAAAAATATTGTCTTTAAATTTCGTGCGTGACTGAAAACGGTCAAGCAAGTTTCTCATAATGCTTTTGTGGTCCGGTGTGGACTTCGCAGCTGCCACGACACAGCAGCTGTTAATGTAAAGCTGCATTCAAACGTTGTTTTGTTAAGGCGAACTTGTGCCACGGCGGGCTAACAGGTGGTCTGCACAAAATGGTGCGCTTACGATAATCACACGGCATCGTTTGCTAGGACGCTGTGCGCTGCTGATGAAGTTTTGTTCGTCTTAATGACGGTGATGAGAATGGTGTTGGCTCCTCAAAAATGCTGACGGCTGTAATGATGATGGCTACCGCCACAGCGATTCCGCATCGGCGTTGTCTTTGTACGGCCGATGCAAATTCAACCTGTGACAACACTCTACCTACAGAACTTCTTACAGAACTCGACTTACAGGGGCACACAACCACTTTCTTTTATTCGAGTATGTCAAAAGAGGTGCAGTCCTAAAGAAGGCAAGAAGAGGAAACAATTTTGTTGAATTTTGACCGAGCCAGCATTAACTCAATCAGCTCCAGTGCAGGCCCGTAAGATGTTTAGACGCTTTTAGACGTTTCTTTTTAGTAAAAAAAAATGAAAAAAAAAAAATACAATACAGTAGACTCTCGATAAACGGAACCTCAAGGGACCGTAAAAAATAAGTTCCGTGCAAAAGTTCAAATTTATGCGCGTACACACTCTCAGAGCATTTCATGGAACTCTAAGCACTAGAAGGTGAACGTAGGCTATGTAGCTGATAGTTTTCAAAAAGCAAGAAAACTGCAAGAGGTTTAGGCACAGCACTCACAAAGTTCACGTGTAAGTTGAGTCGCTGTGCACTACGAAATGCATCAATTATTTTTGTTTGAGTCCTTGTAACTGCATCTTCACGGTGGCTATAAACCTCAACTTCGCGAGTGCTGAGGAGCCACCGAATTTAAAAGACGGCAACGCGGTAATGAAGCGCGAATAGCACCACGACGGCACGAACGAGGCGGCAGGAGCTGAGACCTGCAACCTCGGCGTCTTGAATCGATACCGAACGTGCGATCTTGCATTCGTTGCGCTAACACGGCTGACCACTAACGAGACGAGGCTTACGAGGCCAACGAGGCTAAAAAAGACATGGAGGAAGAAAATAAAACAAAAACGTAACGGCAGGAACCAGCAAAAACCTATGGGTTTCACAAGAAGTTCAATGTGTGGTTCCTTTTACACGGTGACGCGGTAATTTTAGTTCCGATTGCCGAGATTTTTTTTTTTTTACGTTATCGGAATATAAAACCAACCAGCTTACAGATTACTGTTCCGTTTAAGCGGCAATTCCGTTTGAGCGATTTTCGTTTATCGAGATTCTACTGTATTGAAAAAAAACCCCGCCCGCATATCTTCCCACGGGGGGAACTCGAGTAAATGCGTCGCAGAGTAGTGGGGGTATCGCGTGAATGTTGCGTAATTGGGTATGGTTTGGGAATGCTTAATTGTTATTTCGTCTTTATTATACTTATTTATTGAATGAAGGAGAAGCGAAGGCAAGGAGTGTAAAGTTAAAGTCTGTCTTTATTGCTTGGTGCCGTCAAGCAAAGCGTCAAGTCAAGCGAAAGCCAAGCAAAGACGCCCTTGACTGAATTCCGAACGCGCGCTCCGCCGCTTATGTACACACCGCCCGCGTTCGAGAGAGAGGAGTACGGGGGAGAGACGTGCATGCGCACACTTCCGTACACAAGCGCGCGAACTTTCCACGCACCCACCACGCCGTTATCACGTGTACACGCCCTGCCGCCGTTCCTGTTGAGCGCGACGCAGCGCACGGGTAGCTACGACGCATGCGCGCACAGACGCGCTCCCCCCCCCCCCCCCCCCCCCCTCACCGCCGCAGCCGCAGCTGTTGTTGAGAGCGACGGAGCGCACGGAGTACACGCGCTCCTCCCGCACCGCCGCACCTGTTGTTGAGAGCGAGGAGGGTACGGGGGAGAGACGCGCACCTGCGCCTCGACGCGACGCGCATACGCAGTGAGCGTGTGGACGGCGCCGACAACATCGACGAGTGACATCGCGAGCCTAAAAAATGCTCCGCATTTAAAAACTAATTTCGCGCTGCGGTGGCGTGATATGGGCACGAGCGACACGTACAGTAAAGGCCAGCACTAGAAACATATAGTGATCACTTGTCTGTGTGGTGGTGATTGCATAGCATTCAAGTGGTAGGACTAAACGGGTCTAGGGGCCCCACTACAGTATGTTTCTTAGCTTTAGGTCGGCGCGACGCCAATTGCACAAAGAAGACCCTAGTGCACATCGTACAGACCTGGCCAGAAAGTGGCTGGGGGAGTCGCCAGTGCTTCATACTTGAATATTTTTTGAAGTTTGCGATAAAATTGGATTCCATTGTTATCCGGACAAACCAGTCTTTTTAATGAACCAGTCTTGCATCTTGTCTTCATTGTCCTTTCAAACGTGGAAGTGATGTTAGCTAAGCCTTACGCACCATGCTTGCTGCGTCGAACATCACAAAGGCACCTGCCACCTGTATCCACATTGGGCTATACGTTCATTTCGAAAATTCTTTCGTATAGCTTTGAAATCTTGTAAAGCGCTGTCTACATGCGAGGGCCACGTGACTGACATCTTGGAGGTCACACTGTAGCGATAAGCACACTTATAAGCTGGAAGCTGAACGAGTGGGATTCATGCAGAGTGTTAACGCCGGGGGATGCGTCGTGGACTTACTGGCAGGGAAAAGGGGGAGGGGAGGGGTGATTTTAACCTAATGAGCATTATGCACACAAAAAAAGGGGGATGCATGAATCGCAGAGTTTACGCGTAGTGTGCGTTTATGGTTGAACTGCATAACTCATACCGTTGCTGTTGCTACAAGAAACGGTGTTGCAGTTTCGCCGCAGTACAAGGAAGTGTGGGGTAAAGCATCTTTTACAGGAGGAAGGTATCAAGGGAAACAGCCGATTTGTTCAACGATGGAGGAGGAGGAGGAGTGGTTGTGGTGAGGTGAACGCAATTTCGTGGCCTTTAGAAGAGGAGAGAGATTGTGAGAGGAGGCCCGGACTCCGGCTCAGGGGCATCATAGCGCCACTGACGCTGAATACGTATATTGGAAAGGAATACTTTTGTCCCTCCCTCTAGGCTTATTCGGAGAGAGGGGTTGGGTGGGAGCGGTAGCGCGTGCACGCAAACATGCACGCACAGAAAATGAAAGAAGACGATGGTGATGAAGAGAGATCTGGACGTTTTTTCAGCGCATAATCACAACTGCGTAGAATTCAGAATTTGCTGTTTTAATATGCGATAGCATTCAATGTCCCGTTGGTAAAGAAAATACCGGTGTCGGCGCTGTCCGTAACAGAGAAACGGCACTTAGCTTACCGTTGGCTGCGAGGCGTCGCGTGCACGGCTAGATGCATAGCGTGCGCTGCTTTGCGAGTGGCAAGGCGCCCTGAGGCGTTCAACTGGACACTCATTCCCAGAAAAGGCGGTGCGTAGTTCAATCAGCTCCACAAGAGCGCAGTGCCTGGGAGAGCTGACATGAAAGTAACTTCCGGGGGTAGCCGAATTCGTTTTTCAAGAAAGTAGCTTTAGAGTGCTGTTGACACTTGGAACTACAAGCTGTCTTCCGTAACTCGCTTGAGTTCACGAAGACGATTAAGATCGCAGCTGTTAACAACCTGCTCCTGTCGTTTAGCGTCGCCGTCGGCCTCGTTGTAACCGAGTGAACGAAGATGCAGCGAGCAGGAAAGCGGAGGAGAAAAGGATGGGGAAAGTGTGAAGGGGAGGGCACGGTGTAAGATATATTATTAGGTGAGGACACAGCTTACAAAACGAACGTGTGCTCTTCGTCTTGATAAAGTCGCCAAACTGGCGCCGCTGAGACCGTTGATTGCAGCGCCCGCCAGCGGCAGCGAAAAGAAGCTGCCTGAGCGCCGCCAACTCGGAGGTGTTCGGATCCCTTCGGCTCCTTGTCGGGCCTTCTCGGCAGCTTCCGTAACCGGTCGTCTGCTCGATTTCTGCTCGCCGCAGCTTGGCTGGTTCCGCCGGGAGGGGGGGGGGGGGGGGGGGGGGGGGGGGGGTGCAGACGATAATTTGAAGAAAGCCGTGCGGAAGCCTTTGCGCTCGCCCCAGTGTTTCAACGTGTTCTAAGCATGGGTTTTGAGTCGGTAACAATCAAAAGAAGGTATAAACACCAAACCGAAGGGAATGTGTGCCGCGGTAGCCGTTGAGCGCTCACAGAAATGAGATTTTATGCTGCGCTTTTTATGCTTGCGCAAAGAAAAAAATGGGGTACAAATGTTTTATTGGGTACGTACTGCAACGGATGACAAGAAAACGTGACAGTAATTAACGTTACCTGCGATCCTAAACGAATGAATGCGTGCTCTGCAGCCATCCCCAGCAGAAAATGATGCTACTTGCGGTCAGAATTTTTCTGAGAGTGCGGTTGCGCGAAAGGGTTCTTTTTGGTGCTTTGAGGGGACGTACTACTGAATGTCGAAGAAGTGCGCGCTCGAAAACGATGCAGTGCCGTCGACTTTACCGTTGGCTACAGCCCCCCAAGCTACCCGCAGCGGCAAAAGAAAGCGTCCGCTGCCGCAACAACACCCCGACATACAAGGAAAGTAGGCAGTTTGTGAAATGGATGAAATTGGCGGCGAGTACGCTGATGTTTCTTCGTCGTAAATGACGTTTCACAACTGGGGTAAGTCTATGCACAAAGCAGCGGAAATGAATCGATGCTGTCAAACTCACTGCCGGTGTCCAATGTTCTGAGGAGCTGCGCGCGCGTCTTAATAAACGTAGGACGCCCGAAATCTCGCAGCTGTTTAAACAATGTAATAAATTACGCGTTAAGATCGCGTTGTGTGAGCTCACACGGTGAGCTCAAACAATTTTGTTTTACACGCATGCCGCTCGTGCCTGCGAACCACCTGGCTTCGGACAGTCGTTGTTCAAGTCACCTGAAGCCTCGGTCGCTTCGAAGCTTAGTTAAGAGTTCTGCCACCAGATGTCCTTTCAATCAAAGGTCCACGGGCGGCGCCACGGCACCACCAACTCTATTTGACATATTTTGGGGCTGCTGTGTCCACACCTAAAAGTATATCTTACACCGTGGGGGAGGGTAATACGCCAAGGCCGCCTTGCGAGCCGTGCTCCGCGGCGGCGACGCGCTACGAGATAACGCCGCAGTAGCGCACGCCGTGGTGCGTGCGCCAATGACACTTCGTCTGCCATTGCAGATAAACTAGCCGCCCGAGCAGCAGTTCAGCGTCGCCGACGCCACAATCCAAAGTGAGCGCCGTCGCAGCAGTACATCTATGCGCCGTCGCCGATAAGACTGCAGTTCGCGCAGCGCTCAAATTTCGCACTAGGGGGTATCGTTCGTAATCGTCGGGGAATTTTTTAAAAGCGAAAGCCTTAATTGGTTTTGTTTCAAGCACACGCGTTGTGAGGCGCAGAAAATCGTGCGGTACAGACAATGGGAGCACGCGCGGCATAAAGGAAAACAGCAGCACCAAGGGGGGAGAGTAGGCCGCTGCGGCACGTGCAATGCAGGCCGCCTTGGGAAGCCAGTAATAGCAGTAGTAGTAGTAACTAACTTTGCCCAAAAGTTGTGCTGATTGTACCACTGAGTTATGTAGCGCCCACGGGGGTGGACAGGAGGTTTCTGGCGAACGCGAGCCGGTGGAACGAGCTCCAAATGTTGCTCGCTGTCAAGGGAACTGGTCGAGGGGAGACGAGCGCGGCCGAAAGGCTCATCACAAAGTTCAACAGCAGATTAACAGAAGGCCCGACTATGCTATCGCCTTCCCATTCTTGTTTCAAGTATCCCCATATCTTTATTCTTTGGCTTACGCTGGTAGTTTCTGCGTCCGGTATTTCAGGATGGAGTTCTGCGGCGGACGAAAATAGTAGATTTGCTTAGATTTTAACACGGCCGCATTTTTCAAATAAAAGATGTGGGGGCAAAGTCGTGTGATAACCTTCTATTCGCCCGTAAAGCCATTTCTCTAGCGGTGGCAATCACAGATGCACAACAGTGGACATCTGTAATTCACAATGTGCATCTGTAATTGACACGCACCAATACCAATTAAAACATTGTCGTTTACGAACTATTGGTTGTGACTATTGCGTGACCTCGTCATTAGGCCGGGTCTATACTCAAATCAAATCAAATCGAACCAAATCAAATTTTATTTCCAGAAAAAAAAAAAAACTCCCACCTCCCCTCGCGGGAACCCCTGTGTAGATGCGACGCATAGGGGGTTCACGTTGTAGCGTTGGACAGCGGAGGAACGGCGCTGGAATTAACGATGGAGCGGAGCGGCGCACGCACCGCGTTTTATAGCGCGCATAACGGTGAGGGGACGCGCCGGCGCCAGTGCGTCTGCCGCGGCTATGACGCAACACAATCCAACACAATACACTTTAATCCAATCAAAATCCAATCCAATCCAAGCCAAGCCAATCGAATCGAATCCAATCCAATGCCCCTCGCGAGAGAGTGTTCGCTATCGGAGAAGAGAGGGGGTGAGCGGCGGAGAGCGCAGCTGGCGCGGCGAGGAGAATGGGGGAGGGGCGGACGCCGACGGCGCCGGATGCAGGGACAAGGCGAGTGAATGAGATGCAGTCGCATCTAAAACACTGGACGGTTCTCTAGCTATAAGCTACTGCAGTAGCTTGACATAAGCCAGGGAACCGTGAGAAGGCGCAGCGAACAGCGCATGAAAACAAACACGTACTCTTGAAAACAAAAAATGCAAGTTGTTGGACAGCTCAATATTTAAAACAATTTCAATAGCTGAAGCACACAAATTCCAAAAGCACAGGAGCGTGCATTTCAAGGGTAGACACAAAATATACAACATAATACGTCATAATGCCTTTAAACAATCCAACGAAAGTGGGGGAAAATACAACCACAACAAAATCTTACACTCACAATCTCACAAAGAATGAAGTTAATTGTTGCTTGGACAAACTTGTGGTTTGCTTGTATTTGTTAAATGTTACTGGGAGATTATGTCTAAAAGATTGCAGTTTTTAATTTGTGCGGAAATGCGGTATACCATCCATACGTCAGTGTTTCGGGTGCGTGCATCAGTTGGTTTGTGCTCTAATTCATGCAAGAGATTTTACAAAATTTACTACAGCAACAAAAGAGAAATAAACGGTGCTCAACAAACTTCCCTCAACTGCCCTCTTCAAAGCTTCAATTTTATACCTAATTTAACAATACCATATTTAATCAGGGCGTGTAGTAACGAAAAAAAAAACTAAACTCAGAGTACAATTTGTCCAGGCTGCTCCTATGCGGCGGTTGTAGTGGTAAACTGCGATTTAATTCGCCATTTGCGATTTAATTGACTTCCAACGGGATCGTTACAAAGTGAAAAATTGAATTGCCTCTATGTTTGTAGTGGTTTTCAGAGGCGCGCCGCTGTTGGCATATGCCTGTCCGCCTTCTACCGGCTATAAAACCGTTGTTAGTTTTTTTTTTAACCAAACCAGACAAATTCTTTATGAGGAAGCAGTATTTAGTGATCAAGCGGCAATTTTTTTCTCGGCGGTGTCCCTTTTACGTTGCGAAATTCACACTTGCATGTCTCGTTTTATTTAGTGTGATAATGCAGTGATTTAAAACAGCGGAAGCTGAATGTTAACTTGTAGGGTTTAACGCGCCGACGCAACGCAGGCGATGAGGCGCGCCGTAGTGGAGGGCTCCGGATTAATTTTGTCCACCTAGGGATCTTTAACGTGCGCCGAAATCTCGTGCACAGGGGCGTTTTTGCTTTTCGCCTCCATCCGAAAAGCAGCAGCCGCAGCCGAGAGTCGAACCCGCGTACTTGTGCTCATCAGCCCAACGCCTTTGAAACCGCGGGAGTCAGAATGCTATCTGGCCTTATGCGATTTTAAGAAAAATTCTCAAAACACTGTGTAGATATGGGACCCCATCGCCAGTCCTCCTTCGATGTTACCCAACTTTAAAAAGCAGGGCACACAGTCTTTTATTTTTTTCAGTAAACGGGATTGGTGGTAGGATGACATGTCAGTGGCTAGTGCCCTTAATAAGCTCTAGATCACAGCCTCCATTAAAAAAACGCCCCTGCACTGAAAGATGACGCGTTGTCTAGCAATCATTCCGCGGCATCTCCTCTTGTTAAAAAAAGATTGAGTGCTGACCTAACACGAAGCTCACTGCATGATAGAGGTAATTAAAGTTTGAAGACAGTCGCTAGATTAACTTAGCGAAAGCGGTAGCGCACGGCTCCCCGAATTTGCCGCTTCCCTCCAGCCTTGTTGCCATAAAGTGCGCGCTACAGAAACTTTCCCACGCAAAATGCGCGCTGCTATAACCAAGCCATCAAACCCCACTCCGCGAGCTCCCACGATCTGCGACCTCCTGCGATAACCCAATTAAATCGTCGAACCGCAGCACTACCAAAAACCGCCCTCAACACTGAGAGAAGTTATTCCCGACCCAGTGGCGCGGGTTCGTTTTGAACAGCCCTTGCCGGGCGTTTCCCTTTTTGCGACATGCGGTTCACGGGGGCGAGCTGTCCAGCGACGCGAAAGGTGGCTTCACCCCAGCGCGCAACAGCAGTGCGGCGAAGCTCCCCCGCTGCACCACGCAGGCGGGACCGTGGGAACGGCAAACTCGGAACGTTCCGCTCTCGAGCCTCCCTCGTAGGTTCCCACGATCCGCGGGTTAGGACCGCGAGCTCTCTTGGGACTCCGGGGGCCGACCCCCCAGCGTACAAAACCGGCGCCGCGTAGTACGCCGATCCCATTCGCGCCGGCGCCGCGCTCGGATACCGCCATCACGTCGTCCGCTGTCGTCTGCTACGCGCGCAGGCTTTTTTGCGTCGTCTGCTCTCGTGGCTGAATCGCTCTCGTCGGAGACGCCGAGGGACTTTCTCTTCGAGTTGTTCTTTAGACTACAAAGTGGGAATGCAACCTGTGTGTTACCAGCGGCGTATCGGTGTCGCCGTGACGTCTAGACAAGCCTTCGCGGTTCTGGTAACAGCGGCGGCGATTTTGCCGTTGATTCAAAGCGCATCCGTTAACCCGCCTTCGAGGTATGATAGCGACCAACACCGCTCCTGCGACTGGATGCGAAGGTAATTTTGGCGTTTTTTTTTTCTCATTACACTTGCAAGCATGGCTGTCGTTAAACGCTGAGATGTTTGCCCACATGTTGCGATGCCGTTCATGGACCTACACCCGAGACTACTATAGGCCTCTCGTATCTACCTTTGCTGTCTCACTTTCTTCAAATGCATTCGCACACAAGGACAAACCTGCTTACCAGCATCGTTTTTAAAAACGAACCAAATGCTTACATTTAACCAGTACTTTGGATTTACACTGCTATTTTTTTTCCGTACCGCTTCGTCGCCATTGACAGAAATCACCTGTTCCTAGACACAGCCACATGTGAACCGTTCTGTCGACCTCGTATGTTGGAACACTTGTTTTGACAAATTCTGCTTTGAAAGTTCATTTTATCATCAAGATCCTTCAAGCACGTACAGCAAGCCCCGCTGTAACCAAGTCCCAAATGGGAACAAAATGGTTCATTATAAGCGATACCTCGTTAAAAGCAGGGATGATTTGCTCTTAATGCACTGCTTTGGGGACCACGAAACACTTCGGGTAAAGAAATATTTGGAATAAAAACGTGCGCATGCGCTCTTGGTTAACCAGCAAAGCTGTAACGGGCGGATCCGTCCGCGCCTTCCGCTGTCGCTTCAGAAAGGCTTTTTTTTTTTTTTGCTTCCAACCCGAGCAATCTTTCTCTCCTTGTTTTTACAACTCATCTACAACCTGTTTCTTGTTTTACGCGTAAGCGTATGGGATTGCGCCGGAGGAGTTTTCTGCGTACATGGGGCCACCATATTTTTCTTTAGCTTAGTCCAATAAAGCTTCGCTTTAAAAACGATTTTGTTATAACGAATGTTTGCTAATGTTCTTGCCGTATCTGTCTCAAAACAGCGGCCTGACTCAGTCCCCCGACGACGTACTGCCGGTGTACTTGGACTCCTGCGACCACGGCACGGTCCGGTGGAGTTACCCTCGCGGAGCACTGCGTATCGTAGTCCGGCGATCGTCGAAGGCCGAGCCCGAGTTCCAGGCCTGCTTCCGGGTCGGAGCTCGCAGTTCCGGAGCCCTGGTCTACATCGAGAGCCGCAGGGAGATCTGGTTCCGGGGCCAGGAGCTCGCGCCAAGTGCGTCCTGTCCCACGAGGGCGCAGTGGTCGTGTACGTGGTTGCCAGACCTTTCGAGGCGGCCTCTTCAGTGGGGACATCCAAGAAACCGCAGCTGACCATGACCTACACGACGGGACAGCCAGTGGCGTCGTTCGAGAGACTTGAGGGTTGGGAAGGTACGTGCGAGCTCCGAGAAATCCCCTTTTGTAGAGAGCCTTTTGTGGCCGAGACGTGTTTTGAGGTTTGTTACAGCTAAACGTGCAGTTCCCGACGCTACGAAAAGTTAATGAGTTTGATGAAAACAATTTTTGGTGCATTAAAATGAGGAAGACATGTAAGAAATTAAGATTTTATAAAACGCACCACGTAAACACTTCGGATCAAGTTCGGAATAACTGGAAATTTCAGCTAGGTAAAGAAAAACACAATGGACAGCATTGTGTCTGCGTTTTCTTTACTGCCGTCCGCGGTTTTTAACGTTCAAGCTGAAATTTTTAGTCAATATGAACAAACTCGGCTAATATCAAGCAATGCTGCGAAATAAACCCTTGGTATTAATTTAGCTAGGTCGTCTAGAGCTCGCAACGGCTCCGACAAACAGGATCTATTTTTGTTGAATACGCCTTGCATTTCTTTCAATTCAACTTTCGCGCGCGAATCGCCTATGGACGTACGAACAAAATAAACGCATTCTTTTCCCTTTCTTTTCAGAATGCCGGCCATGCACCGAGACGGAGCTACGCGAAAGTTACTGCTTTAGCGACTTGGGTGAGTAAAACGCCAAAGGAATAGCATATGTTCGTTTGACACAAGTCCATTCCCGCGAAATCACAGAGGAAGAGATAGCATGGCGGAGGGCACATTCCTAACACTTTAAAATGTTTGGAATTTTCTTTGAAATGTCAAAATAATTTTTTCGGAATCGAAAAAAGGAATCTAAATTGAACTTTGTTGCCACGTGGCTATTGTCCTAGGCATCATAGTGCGTCTGCCCAGGCGCACCGCTTGGCCAGAGAAATGATGTGATGCAGGTCGGCGCATGCGCGTAGCCACGAGCGGACAACCGGCGCGAGGTGCGCTCGTGGCAGACGCCCCGACACCTTCGTTTGCGGCTTTCATTCGTTCGAAAGCCGTTAAACGCGCTAAAAATACGAATTTTCGAGTTCTTTTCACTTGTGCGAGGCATAATTCCCGAATATATCCTCAATAACGCGACAGCGAACCATTTTGCCGAGCCGCGGCTTGACTCGGCGTGTGCAGTTCGTAGCTTGTGAACACGGTGTTTATCTATACTATGACCTAAAAATAACACACGAAAAAAAAAAAAAAGGGCTGAAGAAACGACACAAGAACTCGCTCAAAGGGTGTAACTGTAACCTGCGCGGAGTTCAAAGGGATGGTGAACAGTGTAGATAAGACACAAAAATAGTTGGCTCCGCAAAAAATCTACGAATTTTCAATTCAGCCCTGGCCAAATGTACGCTGCACGCCATTTCATATCGAACACAAATGGGAGGAACCAAGGAAAGCGCTGTTCGCGGGCATTAATTACACCCTTTTGGGTGTAAAAAGGGTGTACAACGTGCTCCGACTCCCCGCGATAGACTCCTGGTAACGAGGCGCATAAGCGCCCATGCATCCTTCCGAGAGTAATGTTTGTGCCCCGAGTAATGGATAAATTTTGCATCGCGGTGTGCCAGCACGGCCTTACTGATCAGCCCCCGCAGCTACCCGAGATTGCTGAAAGTTACTCTACATGTTCGAGACCATGCCTGGTTTCTAAGCCTCCTAAGAAGAGAAAGCTTTCCTTCCAAGCAGAAATTTCCAAGCCAGTTACCACAGCCACCTGGTTCACAGGGTTACGTGAAAACTAACCCAATCGATGTCACTACACAAATCTGATGCACTATGGCCATCTAGTCTCGAAGGTTAATTTTCTTGTAATACTGGAAGCACCACACTTGGACAGTTTTCATTCACGAATTTTTGGTCACTATAGCTCCTATATCGTCTTCAGCCTCATGCAGCCCAGAGTCTTCTTTTTGGCCTGTATGCAGTTTGATTTTCGTTGCAAAAAAATCCTTTTTGTTCCACTGCGACTTTCTTTGCATAAACATGAAATTTAGAAACACAGCGAGATGGCACAGAACAGTTACTGCACTTTCTTTCAAGATGCCACCAACAACTCCCACTTGGGCTACTTGGAAATACGCAAAGGCATGCCACTTTTTTAACGACGTGCATGCAGGGGGTGTGCTCATCAAACAACATTCACTGCTATTTTGTGTTCTTAACAATTCCTTCGAAAAAAGAATGAACCCCACCCCCAATTTTTTACTTCACTTACTTCACTGTTGCCTCAAGTGTAGCGCAGTCCCACAAAACGTCAGTCTGTTTTCAACTTGGCGTTTTTTTCTTTTCAAGTCGCAGAGGCCATGGTGCGGAACACCACACTTGACCCCGACCACCGCAGCATCAACTGGTGGCTGTCGGTGTCACAGACCCACCGCGGACGCATGCCCGAGTATGTCACGAGACCCACACGATGCGGCTTTCCTCGCGACACGCAAGAGGCTCGCTTGATCCTCGCAAGGTGGCACCTTGGTCGCGCCAGTGTCACGTGCGCCCCAAAACTGTCCCAGTGGGAACGACTTGTGCGACGGGGAAAGCCGCAGTGCAAGTATGAAGGCGAGACGGCAGGCACGGACAACACGTGACTCGCGATTATCCGTGTTGCGCAAAAATGACCACAGACGTGTGGTTGCAGTGAAAGTCTACGACACAGCAAAAGGCTGCTGAAACCTTAGTGCAGAGTGTGATCTGTTCCTCGGACAGGAAGTGACCAGTGAGCCACAGGCGATGATGTAGAGAACAGTCACTGCATGTCTTCTGCAGGGTGTGTTCCTTTGGCCACTGACAAGTGTCACTACAGCATTTGGAAGCCACTTGGGTGGTTTGCTCCCGAGGCTTTGAGCATGAAGCTTTGCAGCCAGGACAAGAGCCAACTGCCACCTGACCGTAATGGACAAGAGATTCTGCCATCATGTCATGTGACATAGGTGAAGGCTACAAGAAATAAAGCAGGTGACAGGTTGGCCTACCTCGCACAACTCGCCTGACAGCTAACCGAACGAAGTTCCAACAACTTATTTGGGTGAAGGAAAGGGATATTTGCTAATACTGCTTCAGTGCTAGCAAACATCCCTCTTTCCCACATATAGTGGGTGTTGAGAACTGCATCTGCCCTATCTTATACCTCCAAGCTACGAGCTCCAAATGTGACGAGTCTGCACAATGCCACCTGGTGGTAGTGATTGAGGACTTCCAGTGCAATCCATAAATCAAATGTACAGACCTTGGAGTACCTGAACATTTCCCTGTTTTCGTTACTTTTTGATATGCTCCGTACATGAAGCTGTCATTGGGGAGAAGATAATAAAAGCCCTGTCTCACCTGTACGTGTCTCTTGTTGCAAGTATGCTGCCCTCAGGAACACAGAAAAACTTACAACGCAAGCAAATGAAGCATTCTGGTTTTGCTGCACAGCACGCTGCTGCTGAAATGTGCTGGTTTGCACTGTACTTAAGCTTCATAAATTTCACGAAAGCTGCAGCAGGCATGAGCCAGTAGGCAAGGGATACAAGAACGATGTCTAAATTCTGATAAGGGGCTTAAAGGAACAACTGTTCCAATACTTTGGTGTAAGCCTTGTCTAAGCAGTACAGCACTTATGCTCGCATTGACATAAAAACCCTTGTTCAATAACCACCAGAAGATAATGTTAGATATCTTAGCCATAGAGCCTCTCACTCTATGAGAGATAAGACAGAGAAATGTGGTGGCAAAGCAGAGATAGGAGAAGTTGGAAGTCAACTAAGGAGGCCTTCATCTTGCGGTGGGGATAAATAAGTTGCTGCTGATGTTGCCTACATGTTTTGGCAGCCAAATTTATTTACAAATCATGAAAATAATGAAAGAAGCGGGGCAGCCAAAGAGTAACCACACTGGACACAAACAAGCACAGCTTGTGTATGAAGCGGAAGCGCTATTTTATGATTCCTTCGCTGCCCAATCGACAGAAAAAAACAGCTGCGAGTGGGCACAGAAATAGCACTGGCATTCGAGATGCGTACACAACTGCCTACAATAAAATGTGGTCCCACAAAACTCTCGTTCCCCGCATTTACAATAGCAAACTGCGGGTTCATATGTACAGAACGATTGCAACTCTTCCGAAGCATCACACTAGAAATAAAAGCGGCATACTACTACACGCACGAATAAATACACCACTGAAAGCGCTTGCGACTAAATGCGCAGGGGAGGATGCGGGGATATTGCGCTGGTAGTCACACAACACATGTTTCGGAACAGACACCCTGGGATCACTTCGATGGTCGGCACAAGGCAACTCGCGAAATGTTCATGGCGATCTGTTAACAAGCGAAATGGCAAGGGATGGTAGTACTGACAACAGAGCCTACTGACGTCTTTGTGACAGTGAAGCCAGCATTTAGTGCACGAAATACCGTGCTCAATGTTTCACAATTTTAGAGACTGCCTTTTCAATAGTTGTTGGATCGGATAAAAAGTGTGCACTTCGAAGCAATTTCGAAGATTTTAAATATATTCTAGACCACGATTTAATCAAGAGGTTCACAGATTCCAAATATCAAAGCCAACTATATTCATTTCCTCAATGCAAATGTAGAAATGAAAAAAAAAAAAAAGAAGAAGGGAAAGAGAAGAAAAATGCTCACAGCTTTTCAAACAAAATAAACTGAGAATAAAGCTGGCCAATAAGCAATACTGCACAGATATTGCAAGTTCAAAGAAAGCAGTGCAGTATCAGTTACAGTAAATGCAAAACGTAAATTTTTGATACAAAAAGAAGCTGCATTGCTCCAGCAATGACCTCACCACAAATGCCAGATTATGAAATACAAGCAGACTGCACTGTCGCAAAGTCAGCAGTAGACCCGTTAAAACACCACCTGGCAGTAAAGACGCTGAATAAGTGGAATGACACTGGTGTAAACAGCCACAAAAGTTACTTTCCCAAAAATTCTCGGGACAAAGATCATTTCGGACAAAAACATTGCTCAAAACACTGCGACAGCTCTGCAACGTCGCTATGCGACAGTCGTTGTTCACACTCCCACTCAAAATGTCCTGGACGGATGTCTGTGAGCAGCGGCGTTCACGCTATCAAAGTACGTTACGTAGACTTCAATTTTGTTCAGTTTAAAAGAGACAACCGCTTTTTGGAAAGGCTTCCCAACTCCGCTAGACTGGACGGATTGCTGAAGGCATCGAACACATCAATGTTGAGATACTCCTTCGCAGCTGGGTCGCGTCCCATGACATCACTCCAGAGACACGAGAACAAAATGCATCCAAGCTTGAGACCACTGGTTAAGATACGTATAAAAGATTTCATGTATAAGTGAATTTTGATATGACTACCTAAGTAGCTAAAGGGCTGCAGCGAATTGATTTCGCTCAGAACCTGCATCTTACAGAGTTCAAAATCTTGCAGCCCAAGCTAAAAGTTAAAACTCATAAAATCAATGTTTAAAGAGACCAAGACAATGCAACACACTGTGTAAAAAAGCAGTAAAAATACGCACTGCTTCGTGACATCACTGCCTCATGAAGTGAACACGCAATACAACACCAATCGTAGGAACGTGACAACATAAATGAAGCACAGCGCTTTTAACACAGCGCAATGAGAACACATCATGAAAAACGTGGTTGCCTAATTTACGACCTGCTTCTAATGTTCCTCCCAACTCCTCAAAGGTACAGGTACTAAACCTAGACAGGATCTCCGCTGAGATGCCAGAAGAGTTTGCTTCTGGAAGCAAGTTACTCGACTTCTAGTCCTACTCATAGCCCTACACTGACACCTCAAAACTACTGATACGTGTTACGTGCCTAACGGGGCTATCTGTTGAGCAAGCCAGAGGGTGGAATGTGTTTTTTGAACTTTAGCGTCTATTTACGAATGCAATGTACGGCTAATCATTGCAAAGACCCTATGCACCGAAAGCTTATTCTTAACGAATCATCGTAGAGTTCATCAGAGACACCACTGAACTTGCAAAGAAGCTTGCTGACCTAAAAGATCGTCTGCAAGCACACCACATTTACCTAGGAGGTGAGCATGGTGTTCCCCTTAGCAAATCACACTCCCTTCAATATCAATCATACCACCACTCAAAATTCATTTAAAAGTGTCAACGTTAATTTTAAGGTTCCGTTACCCCGTAACATTTATCCACGGTCCACCGTTGTAACTACAGTTTTGCCAAAAGGGCTTTTATGGCTTTGTTAGATCAAGGACGCAATAACAATATCACTGGATAGGTACGGACAACATTTGAAACATTTTTTTTTTTGCATAAAGTGAGGCACGAGGCACTCGGACGATAGCTGCCCGTGATAAGTTTTCTAAATACAAGACATATGGCTGCCTATGGAAGCGGCAAAATACTGTTTGTCATCGCATATGCGGTATTTCGACGTATGTGCAAACGCATACCTTGGATGAAAGGGGAAAAATTCAAAGCTGTGAACATATCTGCCACTAAGTTGGCCAACAGTACAGGCCACAAGCCGCTGCTGCAAGAGCGAAATGATGTGCGCTTCCCTTGCCAATGGCACAATGGTTATCACTTCTAACGTAACGTCTAAAATTAAGCAAAAAAAAAAAAAAAAAAAAAGAAGAAGAAGAAGAAGAAGAAGAAGAGAGCCCCTTCAAATTTCTTCCCACTGCAAAAAGAGTCGGCGTGCAAATATTTGTGCTTGAAGTTCAGTATTCAGTTTTTGTGCTCAAGTCTCAACATTGCTGATGTCTTTCTTTGAACACGATGGGATGAATTTGCATCTTGCGACGATGGCACGACTTATGAATGTGGTCCCGATTATCTACAACCAAGGCTATGAAAACTAATGATTAGAGAACGAGGGCCTTGGCCAACAACATGAACATTTTCTTCCCTCCTGGAATGAAAGATGAGAGTGCGGAAAATAAAAGTGGATTGGTCCCTTTTTACGTTGCTCAAGGTATGATAACCTGGGTGCGTTTCCTTGATGGAGACCAAAGGCTGTAACAGCCCAAAGCAGTCGACCAAACCTCTTGCTGATGTCTTGAGCAAAAAATCAACAAAGATGAGTCGTCAAAACGGAGTCTCAACCCTCCCCTCCTTTCACAGGGGCCGGGTCGTTGGGAAAAATACCCACGGCAGTGATTTTTTTTTCCTTAAAGGCAAAGTAGCTCTCAACTAGGCAGCGACTACGTTGTGCGGAAACAGTGGCAGCTCTTGAAGAACAAGGTCAAGGCAGTCAAAGTACATCAACCGCTCTCGCGACCTAACATTGCTGCCATTTCGACGAATGTTCAAAAGCGGCCGTGATTTCGCAGCCACACAACATACGAGTAGTCACGCGGCACATATCCGACAGGTACGCCTGTATGCTGTCAACAAGATCCGCGCGAAAACGTAGCGGCGAAACAGTCACGGGATCTAACAAGATTTGAGAGCCCCATTTTCAGATATGGCTGCACCTCTCCCCCTCCAAAACAGGAAAAAAATATTCCGGGGCAAAGTTCATTTCGGAGTCCGTCGATGTGTCACCCATCTTTACAAATGGAGCCGGAAATCTTTTTTTTCTTTCACAAGAGGTGGCTCCTTCGAGGTGACCGTACATTTCAAAATATGCTCTGTCGTTCAGACATGTCAGAGATGAGCAAGGAGTCACCAATCACATTTTGTGACCAGTCACTCCTTATAAAGGAAAATACTCCCAGTCAATTGCATTACGGTAAGGTCAACCTTAAAAAACATGGAGCACAGGCAAGGTAACCATCTTGATAGAGAGCTCCCGAGCACTTCTTTCACGAGAGGTGGCTACTTAGCCCCGTGAGGAGGCCCTTTCAAAAAGACCCTCTCTTCTCAGACGAAGGAGGAGAATCCCGGGAGTGGAGCGCGCGATCCGGCCATGTTGTTGAGGAACCACGCGTCCGCCGTTGAGGCACATGGCCGCGCTGCTCTCCTGCTCCGAGTCGGTGTAGCTAGGCGGCTTGGCGACGCGCTGCCGTTTCCATGACTGGCGCAGGGTGTCGTTGACGTTGGCGTAGTGGTTCACGAACGAGTGCGGGTCGCCCTTGGTGTCGTCGTCCTCACTCTCCGAGCCCTGCGAGAGGGAGGGAGAGGGAGCGTGCAAGAGTCCCGAGGAATTAATACCAACAATGCTGAAGGTTGACTTGTTGACTTTACTTATAAACTGGAATATTTGACTCAGTAACTTAAAAACGAGTCATAATCAGTGAGCCCTTGCGGCCGATATCAGGGCATTGGACAACTTTCTCACATACTGATTTGTCCGAATGTTGATTATTTAAAAAAATCCAAATTTTGTATGCCGAAATTGGTGATCAGTGTTTGGGCTGCATTCATGTTGCATCTGGGATACTACAAGGAAGTGTTTCGGGACCACTGCTGTTCTTGTTGTACAATGATTACATTGTGGATGGAGTATGCTCATCTAAGCAAATAAGTCTTTTTGCCGATTTGTTATTTGTGTTTCTATTCCCTGAAGCCAGTAAATGAGGAGCACCGACTGCGACAAAGATAATTATTGTTAAATCATTAAATAATGCGGATCCTTGATTTACCAGTCCTGGACGGTCGTGAGCCGTCCGGGAACTGCAGTTGGACCGGAAGTCCCACAGGAAAATTCACATGGAAAAACCGAGTGGCAGATCGCATCGCAGGCAGTCCGCGGACGATCCAGGACTGATAATCGAGGAGGCCCAGTGACAGGCAGAGGCAGTGGCCTTGGCCATTCCTCTTCCCCCATGAGGGGGACAGAAAACTGCTTCGCACCAACATGTCAGGGTCTGGTGTGTGGTGCACTTATAAAAAGAGGCTCTGCCCTCCATGCTAGAAATAACATCCTTTATGCTAGCTTGGTCCCTCAGTCAGACGGTTTATTTTTGCATTTTAAACACTCGCCTGCTCTTTCGTTGAAGGGCCCCTGACCCTCAAAGCACGTCTCTGAACCCCCGTCTGCTGCGAAGAAACCCTCGCATTGTCAGGGCGAAAAGGGACGGGAGGCCACTCGCCTGCGACTCGGCGGAGGAGCTCATCTCGGAGGGCTTCTCGGTGAGGGAGCTGGAGTCGCAGTGGTCGTCGTAGGCCTTGGCGTCCTCCTCCTCGTCCGAGTAGGTGATGCTGGCCGGCGAGGGCCTGGGCGGGGAGCGCAGCGCAGGCGGGGGCTTGCGCAGGGAGCCCCGCGTCAGGGTGCGCTTGGAGGACGGCTCGGGGGGGCTGCCGAAGCCGGCCGCCTGCTGGTCGTCCAGGCTCAGCTGGTCCTCGCTGCGCAGGCTCTGCTGCATCTCCTGCGTGTGCGAGGGGAAAGGGGGGAGAATTGGCAACAATGCAGTCAGCAGCCCACAAACAGTGAACCCAAACGCTCCTTTTGGCTGCCCTTTTCCGGTGGGAAATCGGAGTGTAGTGCACATATTACGACACACTGAACGAAAATTTAAAACTTCGATGATCCACGTGGAAGTGTGTTCAGAATACAAGGGTGTGCGTACGAGTGAATGCAATAAGGCAGCAGGGAGCAACAACAACAAAAAAGTGTGTGTGCATTATTACAAGAGCCTTGCACACAGCTACAACGTAAACAGTATCACTAGATAGAATAAGCACTCGAGATCAGCAAATCTACCTACGATAATGTTATTGGGGTGTTAGTCATGACTCATACAGTTGGACCCAGATATATCAAATTATTCTATATTTTAAACAGCCTGAGCATCTCCTTGGAATGCACATGCAAAAATATAGCGCTGTTGTGAGCATGTATCAAAGTCCTGATCACGGGCACATTCGATATATCAAACGCCCCACCGGAAGTGCCACTGGAAGTGCGCTTCTCCTGATGGAGTGGACGTGATGATAATGATGACTTCTTGCAGGTGCTGCCACGCTCGAGTAGGAGAAGGTGGCAGCGCGTCACTTCAATTGCCTTACACACCCCTTCGAGTTCCATCCCCTTGGAGTTCGATATATCCAGGTTCAACTGTAGTACCTTCTTACCTCCCCAAAATGCCCCCTATTCATGCATCAACTTCTATACAGTGGACCCCCTGCGTAATATCATTGCATGCTATTCAAAGTGGACTCACACAAGCAGTAGAGCCATGAGCCCCGAGCTCGCAAGACTCATTCCACCTTTACAAGGGGAGAACGGACTCCCAAGATGTCCTCAACTCCCAACCTCCTCTTTCCCCCCGGCCCCATCTCCCCAGCAGACAGACAGACAGTGAGGAGGAACCTCAGTTAGGAGGCGTGCCTGCTTGTATCGGTGGGTCTTGCTCTTGACGCAGAGCACGGCCACGACCAGGATGATGGCCACCATGCTGGCGGCCGCCAGCACCACCAGGAACCAGGGCTCCCGGTAGAAGGGCAGCCGCTGCTTGTACTCCAGGAACAGCTTGCCTGCAGGGGGAGCGAATAGAGGCAAATTGAGGCAACGGGCTGCTGACTATTGTTGGAGCACAACAGATGGGCTACATTCCTCTCCCTTCACAAACAGAGACAAAGTGCCGAAACCAAAGTTTCACATGCTGGTTGTGACCCACAACTTCCCACACTTTTGCTAGCTGTACACCTTCAACAGTGACTGCACCTAACTCTTTCGTTACGGTAGAAAAATGGCCAATTTTGAGTGCTTCCACAAAACATTTTTTTTCTCATGAGCTACTGGACACACGCAGCATTGCTATGCATGAAATTGTAGCTTATAGATTTCTCTTTCAAACACGTAACAGCCATTTTGTGAAAGGTGTAATTATTGACAGTTTATTGGTCAACGAAACAAAAAAATATAAAAAAGGAATACACACACCACAACTCGGCGATTGTACTGAGCCTAAAAATTATTTTGGGAATTCTAAGATATACGAAATGTTCCTACATTCCTAAGCTATGATTCAGTATACAGCCATGCCCGTTACAATCACGCTCTAAATGTGCAAAAAACCATCCACATCCACTGTCACCCAACGACTGGAAAAGGGGGGGGGGGGGGCAAGGGCCACTGGCCAAACAAGGCCACTGGTACTGGCTGGGCTGCACCTACCTGGCTGCCAACAATGTTGCCAGACATAACAGTTTTCTCGCCAAACTAAACAAAGAAAAAGCATATCGGGTGCCGGCCCCGTGGAAGCCTGCCATAAACATTCAGTCGAAACAATTTTCACCTAAAATTTAGTCTGTTGTAGCCGATAGTCTGCTCTAGCTGGGTCCGTTATGAGCAGAGCGGAGTCCAATTAAAATGTATGGGACCAAACAAACCAACAGAAATGGCCTGTTGTAACTGGAATTCTGCTGTTGCCAGATCCACCGTAATGAGTGCAGACTGTACACATCAACGCTGTACACCAAGTGTTGGATTTTTGCGGGCCCACCTACCTCGTGGCCCTGACAACTGTGCCACTCCGCAAAGCCACTCAAGTCAGTCAGTATCTCTAAAATATGAATCCAAGCATACTTGCTTGTGTTCTAACACAAAATCCTTATCAGAACGGTGGTAAAAAACAAGAAAAAATCCAACGCTCTTGAGAAGCAGTGCGCGCCGCTCCACGGCACTAATCCGGCATGAGCACCAGGCTACCTTGAAGGCGATAATGCGATACAACGCGATACATTTGGCAAAATATCCCCTACACATGAAAGTAAAACTGCAGTCGTCAGACAGGAAGCATGTTTTTTTTATAAAAATGCAGCGCGAATTCAAAAACGAACCTTACTGGCAGCACCTGTCAAAGTCTGAGGCCGCTGAATGGGAGCGCCTTCATCAGAACTAAAATCTGACGAACCCACATCGTTGCTGGAGTCATCACCGCTACTGGGGTATAAAAAATCAGCAGCTGCAGCTGCCGAAATCCCTGCCACAGCTGTCCGCTTTTGCGGAGCGCACCGTGAAGTGGGTGCCATTTTCGCGCAACTCGCCACTATCACGGGTTCAAATTTCACTCACGACACCATCTCCGAAAGTGAAATGAAACGATAATGAAATTGAAAAAGGACCCGCCGTGGTGGCTCAGTCGCTAAAGCGTTGCGCTGCTGAGCACGAGGTCGCGGGTTCGATTCCCGGCCGCGGCGGCCGCTTTTTTGATGGAGGCGAAAAGCAAAAAACGCCTGTGTGTACGAGATTTCGGCGCACGTTAAAGATCCCCAGGTGGTCAAAATTGATCCGCAGCCCTCCACTACGGCGCGCCTCATCGCCTGCGTTGCGTCGGTGCGTTAAACCCTACAATCAATCAACCAATCAATCAAATTGAAAAAGGAGTTGCCAATAAATACACCAGATGGCGTGAGTTGTCCGTGAGGTGCTGTTTTTAGCTTTGCGGGAAGTTTGAAATCATCGGAACTCCATGTCTGATCGCCTCTGGTGCCGTAGGAAAAGAGCTAAGACAGAAAAAAGAAATCAAAAGAAACACGGTGGAGGTAGGTTAGGTAACACTTCTATGGAGAATGGATCAGCTCAAACCTATATACTTACTGCACAATTCACATGTGATCCACGGGAGTCTGGTTCAATGGGTGGCAGAGTTTGGGCTAGCAGAGGTTTGTTACAGGCGATGGCAGCATTGTCAAAGTCCAAAGCTCTGCCTTTTTCGCAACTTAAAAGTGCGAAGCTAATGCTAACGTGTGAGCCCAGCAGCTAAATTATACAGTGCCAAAAAGACATACCAGCACTACGCGTGGTTCATTCAGCATTGCCAAAAGTAAAGACATGCATCCTCCCTATCTTACTCTCACCATTTCCTCACCATGAGCATAAGTTTCAACATTGCAAAGTAGCGAACACAACACCTTGAAAAGTTGCCGATTTTCTTCAAAAGCCCACATCCTTGTACTAAGAAAACTGCATTTGTAACAACTCTTGCAAAAACGAGCACGCAGTGGCAATGTTTTTGCTTCAACTGTCAAGAGAACGCGACACAATGCACGGACGAGTGGACGCTGGAAGACTCACTTGGCGTCAGAACGTGTTCCGGTGCGTACGCAGGCGGGCTGACGCCGAAGTGGTTGCGGGCAAACAGTCGCAGCGCGTAGGCGGTTGACGGCATCAGGTTCTGGAAGCTGACCGTGTACGATGTGCGCGGGCCGCCGACCAACTCATCGACCGTCTGCCATTCTTGCTCCTCGTCTGCGAGCAACACAAGGCAAAACAGTTCAGTTGGCGAGAAATTAGTGAAAAACTTCCTTTGCAGGATAATTGCACGAAGGGATATTTAAAATGGTATAGCAAAAAAAAAAAAAGGCCGTACACATGACGAGATGAAAACAGGCGAATATGCCAATGAAGGAAAGAAGTATAGAACTAGCTAAGCCTCACAACTTGTCGAGAACCAACGATTGAGCCATTTTCAACACGTTGATAGTGAACTGCTTGATAGGACCCAATGTGTGTCAACTAAAAAGTTCATTTTCCTGTCTGTCTGATCTATCAGTTCTGGTTACTACGCAGGCAGTGTGACAGTTCTTTCCAGACAAAAAGTTGCGCTGGCATACACTGGAGGGCAGAAGAAGAAATTTCCAGGCTGAGGGCTGTAACATCAGCGACGGTACACATCATGGCACATCATATCAGTTGGTTGTGACAGCAGTGATCACGCCACTTTCAGTTATAATGCCACTGATGAAATCATGTGCGGTGTAATGTCACGATCTAGTAAGGTGTCACTTCCTCTCAGCTGGGATCACACGGACATATGAAGGGAAAAGTGCCAAAAGTTGGCTTTACAAACTTACACACTAAAAGAATACTCAAAAGACAGAACACCATGTGCCATTATCGCCTGGCTTGCGGACTGTGGCAGTGATGTCACACTGCTTTGCGATGTCCTTTGATTCCCGGCCTCCAGAAATAATAATAATAATAATAAAATCAGGGTGTCGAACCGAAAAAATACCGGTTCGGTTACGGTTGGGGTTCGGGTGAAATAATTTCGTTTTCCCGGGTTTAGTTCCGGTTCGACAAAATCACGTACCGAACCGGTTCGGGAGCTTGAACCGGTTCGCGAACCGGTTCGATTAGTTGAATTATCACTAAAATTAGAAAAAAAACATTTACTAGTTTAAAACGACCGTCAAATCAAAACACAAACTGACATTCAAAATGGTGCTGCTCCCCAAGGGCAGTGGCGCAACTGAAAAGGAAACTTTAAACAATTAGGAGATATTAGAAAACACAATGAAGTGGCGACGATTTACCACCTTCTTTATCGCTCAGACTTTCTGTTGTCCTAGCAACTATTCATAAAGCCAACGCCAAGAGATATGATGGTGGGATATATTTTCTGTCCTTTCCTTTTTTGTTGAAATCGCAATTGTCGCTATGCAATCACCCATCACGCTAACCTTGAGGCCTTAAATTTAATCCTGCGTACGGGCGTGTTCAAATACCAGCGCTTAATAACAATGGCGCACATTTTTTATATTTGTACAAAACAGAAAAATTCTACAACAGGCACATAAATACTACCAATGAATTAGATTATTTGGTAACCCTGAATAATTTGTTAGCTGTCACCTTATCGAATGTGTTAGCCACACTTTTGTTAAAAGTAAGCTTTAGTTACGCTCAGTCACTGCATTATTGCTCTGACCACTGCAATTCCTTTTGCGATACCGAAAGTGTGCATTACAATCAGTATGTCATCGTACCGCCTGAACCCCTACCATCGTTCCGTGTGCTACATTGCGGAATCTTATAACAGATAATGCGGTTACAAAATGAAAGGGAAATTTGACACGTGGAGCATGAGATGGGACTTTTTGGGTAGACGCTCTTTAATTCGTCCACAGCAGTACTCCCCTCCGGAACGAGTAGCAGTAGAAGCAATGTAGCGAGTTGGGCAAACGGCTTAGCAAACAGCTTAGCCACTGAGCAGCTCCTCCGGTCACACTTGTCAAGTATTAATAATTTGCAGGTGTCGGACCTTTTCAACAAATTATGAAATGCAAAAAGTTTGCACACATCGGGTGTGAGCTTTCGCTGTTGCGCAGTGGAGCACTCCTGCAGCCTGATTTCTCCAATGAAGTCGCAGCTAGGGAAGGGCAAAGTCGTTTTATATCACCTGCAAGCTGCCGAGAATGACATTTCGTTTGGTCAGCTTGCACTACGCTCGCGCCTCCAGCAGCAACAGACCATTGCTACATTGGTGCTCATTCATTTCCCCTGTTGTTACATAAAGCGTGATAGTGTTCAATTGTCTGGAGGGGAAAGTGCGCGAGCGGCTACGAAGTTGATGGTACGTGAAAGAAAAAAGGCCTGAATTGCATTGACTGTGCAATATCAACAACGAGGGTCGAACCGTTTCGGCATGAACCGGTAACCGTTATTTCTTTTTTCGGTTCAGTTCCGGTTCGGGTTCAGCGTGCTCAAAAAATAACGGTTCGGGTTCGGGTTCAGTTCCGGAAAAATACCGGTTCGGTTCCGGTTTTCGGTTCGGTTCCGGTTCGACACCCTGATAAAATTAATAAAAATGAAAGCCATTCCACTCAATGTGAAAGCTGTCAGAAGTGCAGAGCAGTGATTCACCATAATGGGCTGTAGCACCGTCATCCGCTCACTGCTACCACCCAACGCATTTCAAATTTCCCGCCTCCGCAGTGGTCGCGCGCCCCCTGCCTGAAACTGCGCCAGTGGGAGTTCTGTTCTTTTTGTGCTTGCTGTTCCTCCAGCACATACCGGCGTTGCACTGCCACTTTTTTTTCGCTTACTATCGTAAAAGCCAACCCGATGAGCATTCCTAACTAAATGAACGCGGGCGCTGACGGTAAATTATGTATATTTTGCCTCAAGTGTACCTGCACTTTTCTTGCGCTAAACAACGGGGAGATGTATGACAAGCACCAGCAGTTCACGAGTTTCGAACGCTTATGACTATATAAACCGCTTGGCTTTCGAAGTCTCTGTAGGACACCGCGACGACAGCCACTATGGCGGAACGCCGTGTGGTTCACTTGAGTCAGCGAGCAGCTACAAGACAAGGCGCGCCCCTAAAGTGCTCTGCACTTAAAATCCCTTCACACTGAAGATGGTCTTTTTGTTCATTGACTCACGATTCGAAAAGCCTAAAAGATGCTTGAAATTCGTTAAATTCCACCATATTGACTCCCGAGCGTGATGTGCAAACCGATACAATTAAATTGGTCAGGAAGAATGGTGCAAGGAAAACGGAATTTTGCTTTTCATTTCAAGTAGCAAATACATTTTGAATAGACTTAAATTGCACTTTAAACTGCAAATACATTTTGAACGCACTTCTAATTTCCCCTTGAATTGCACTTTCAACTGCAAATACACTTTGAATTGCTGGTACATTTTGAATGTCCTTTGAAGGGAACTTTGAACTGCGAATGCATTTTAACTTCACTCCAAATTGGAAACACATTTTGAATGCACTTTGAACCACACCTTCAATTGCACTTTGAACAGCAAATAAATTTCAAATTTTCTTTTGAATTGTAAATACTGTATTTGCACGATTGTAACACGCCCCGAATTCTCACACGCAGTAGAATTCAACATTCGGAAACCACAAAAACAACTTGGCAGCGATTTTACCGCGCACACGAAATACAGTTGAACCTCGTTATAAGAGACATGGATGTAAGAGACAAATGTGTATAAGAGACACTATTCATCCACATGGCTGGCTGCCCTATCTATCCCATTAAATTGACCTCTTTATAACAGACATCGGATGCAGAAGACAGTTGGTTATAAGGGACAAGTCATCCTTGAACTTTAATCAACAATCTCGCTTGTAACAGACATTTTAACTTCAGATGCAGTGCCAACGGTCACTAATTGCAGTTGCTTCCATTGTGGAAACATGGGTGGACGACAGACGCCTGCAATCGCTATTTATTGTAACTCCAGCAAACACACAGTGGTTCAGTCAGCTATGAAATGACAATGAGAAGCCCTGCCAATGGAAATGCAACTTACAGAAGTGGTTGAAGCTTACTGCCATCCATTGAGCCCGACCGCACATGCAGGTTCTCCCACTCGCGTAGCTCCCAATCAAGAAGCATCGCAGATGTTGAGTCCTGCTAGCGTAATGAATAGCCTGAGCACACAGCGGAAGAAGCTCTGCGCTCTGGCTATTCATCAGGCTTCCGAACTCAACATCTACGATTCATCTTCTACAAACAGTGAAAGGAAAGAAAGCTTGTAGAATCGGCTGTAAAAAACAGTGTAAATACAGTCATGAAGCAAACAAAGATTCAGAACTGTTTCATAAATTCTGGGGGCCATACATAAATTAGAATGAATCTTTTGTTGAAACATGCTGTAGTGTTCTTTTGAGCTCATTTTAGTCATACGGTGCCCACATTGAACTAGGGTCTGATTAGTAAGTGAAAACATGGTTCCCTGCTTATAAGAGACATCTCGTATAAGAGACAGAAAACTGCTCCTGGTACATGTCTCTTATAAAGGGGTTCAACTGTAATGCCATTAACAGACGCCTCAAAATACCGTATTTACTTGTGTAATGAACCCACTCGCGTAATGAACCCTCCCCCCACTTTTCTTGTTGAGAATTTACTTTTTTGTCACTTTGAATAAAAAGTGCAGCGGAAATGTGTTTTTATTTCAGGATGGTTGCTGATGCTGTCGGCGATCGCAGAAATGCTAAAAATGCATTCCAAGAAAAGAAATCTCAAGCGTAGCCAGAGATGTGAGCGCGAATGCCATTGCTTAAAATTTAAAAATTGCGTGCTTGCGGTGCGCCACCTGTTGAATGCAAAACAAACCTTTTTGCGCCATAAAAACGTTGCGGCGTGCGAACAAAGCACAAAACGTACTCCGCACTCCTTCCCTGCTTTTTGCTGTTTGGGTTGGTTTCTGCCGGTGTGCAAACAAAGCACTAAACATACTCCGCACTCCTCTGCTCTAGCTGTAACGCGACTTCGCCATTAAGCTCCATGGTTTTGCTGTTCAGCTGTGTTCCAACCTTTTTTTGTGCTCCTGGTGCACGGCGTTTTAAACTACGGTGGTGGAGCATGCATTGCACATGGAAAAGGCGCAGCTGTGTGGCACTTCAGTGTTGACCGAGTGCGTGTACGCTACGGGCGAAAACGAAAGGTTTTTTAGGCGATGAACAGGGGTCGCCGTGTGTTTCGTGGGCCCAAAGAAGGGAAGTTTGCCGGTGTCGGAAAATAAATTTTGGAGTGCCTTGACAGCACGGAAGACAGTGCCGACAACAAAAGTGAGGCCGCAAGCGACTTCAGTGAGGAGGGAAGCTCCATGGCGAAGGGAGGGTGATGGCGAGTTGCGAATAAAATATAATTTTACAAAAATGGTAAGGCTCTGACAGTGCTTCCCTTAGAAACTTTGTTGTATGAAATTTCAACTTTTAAAAATCTGTTGCAATTTTTTTCCCCCATAATGAACCCTCCCCCCAAATAAATGCAAAATTTTCTGAAAAAAAAAAGTGGGTTCATTACGCGAGTAAATACGGTAGTACAAAACATTTTATTGAACATAAATCCCCACACGCTGTGGGCTGCTAAAGCCCTTCCGGGAAAGTTTGCATTTAAAAATGCGGTCCCTTTGTTTTCACCAATTGCAAACACACGACACCAGGAAGCCTTATGCACGAGACGCTGCCCTGTTCTCTTCCGTTCCCGCCAAGACAATCACTGTGCAAATAAACGAAGCCTACATCATTCATTGAGCTACTTCGTCCCAATTTAGAGTTGGCTGTTTTGGTTTTGAGGTTTTTGAGTTTTGAACTTCAAACAAAAACATCGCTGACTACCATCAAAGTGTTTATTTGCCTCTCAGCAATATAAACGAAAATGTTACACCAAGATAAGGGGGGAAAGAATACAGAAACATGAAAGATCACAAGAAACAGCATCTTTGCGTTATCATATCTCAAAATGGTCGAACTAGTAATATGATAACGCAAAGATGCTGTTTTTTGTGATCTTTCATGTTTCTGTATTCTTTCCCCCCTTATCTTGGTGTAACATTTTCGTTTATATTGCTGAGAGGCAAATAAACACTTTGTTGGTAGTCAGCGCTGTGTGGTGTAGCCTCCTTTCTGTCCCGTCCGTAGTGCTGTTTTTGTTTGAAATATGAACCAACAAGCCCAAACACTTCCATTGCTTCGTTTGAGTTTTGATTCTGATTGTAATGAGCGGGTAATTCTGAACGCCTATTTTTAAATATACATAAAAAGAGTGTGCGTTAGAATCGTGCAAATGCGGCCCATTCGAAAGTGCCCACGAAGGCAGTGGCAACGACGCTCACCGGAGTGTGCGGTGGTGGGGCGTGCCTCGATGAGGTAGCCCGTGATGTGGGCGGCCCCCGGGGGCCCCTCCTTCCAGGAGAGGGTGGCCCCCGTGGCGCTGCGCTGCAGAGCCAGCTCCAAGGGAGCCAGTGGGGAGCCCTCCTGGGGACCCGTGGTGACGTTGCGCTCGCTCTCCGCCCCGTAGCCCCGCGAGGTCTCTGCCTGCACCCTGAACCGGTACGTCGTCAGCTCCCCCAGGCCCCGCACCACCAGGAACGTGTGCGCCACCTTCTGGCGCACCTGCCGACCAGACTCTGAAACGGGAGGGGTAGGGGTAGGGGTGTCAGGTGTGTTGCTTACTTTTCTTTTCTTTTCTTTTTTTTGCTGCAAACTAGTAGGGTATCACCATGACAGCAACTTGCGTGCATTTAGAAATAACTGCTAGGACGAGGAGGAGGGCCACTAGGGTGAGAACTGGTGAGAGGAGCAGTTCAGGGTAAGGGTGGCAGGCTTTTGCTTACTGATTTATTTTTCTCCCCTGAAAACTTGTACAGGACTACAGTAAAGCCTCGTTACAAGAGACACTCAAGGGACCAAGACAAGAAACGTGTCTCTTGTATGTAATGTTGCTAAGATGGCGAGCACAGGAAAACCAACCAAACCGATTTCACCTAAATGTCTCTTATAACCAAGTGTCTCTTGTAACAAGGTTTTACTGCATTACAGACGAACCCCGCTACCACGAAATATTTCCCATTCCCCATCAGCAAGCCACAGAAATGCAACAAAGTCCTTGCCACAACAAACCATTCGTCAGTGGAGCTGGGTGTAAACATTATTTTGCAATGAAATAATGATAACGACACCCATCTGTAGCATTTTATGCCCCCTCCCCCACTTAGTTTCACCGAAATTGTACCACCACACCACTACCCATAAACAAACTCATAGATAGACGGCACTGTTTGGCGGTGGTGACGATATGCCTGCCTGCACTTTCATGACGCGCAGGCCTGGTTTGCCGAGCCAGAGCTACAGCCAATTTGTATCCGGTTGAACGTGAATGCGCTGCTGGCACTGTGTCGTGATGTATGTGTTGTGAGGAGCTGTGGCTGCACTTCTCCTTCTACAATTCTTCAAGGGATAAGAGAACTGATAAGATAACTGGTTAAGATAAGAGGATAGGATAACTGGTGCTACTCTTGCCGCAAGCGGGAGGGGGGCTTCCCACCCCCTAGAAGCTATCTGCAAACAATCAGCTAGATAGATGTGGTGCGTTGTACAGCAAGATGTTTTGCAACTGAATTTATCCCCCTCACGCTTTTCACGTAGGGGAAAGTAGTTTGATAACCGCAGGTACCTTGGTTATCTAAATAAAGATGACATATCTGGCATCGATCTTTTTTCTATATTTGCATTATGTGGTCAATGATGTGGATAATATAGGAAGTATTTTCCTTGCCCTTGCGTGGGTTTGCAGGCAGATTTGCCACAACGAATTTCCATGTCAACAAAATTTTTCGCACGTCCCATCAGCTTCGTTGTGTGGGATTTTGACTGTATGACAGAAACTTGCATGCAATTAGAAATAACCTATGTGAAAAAATTACTAGTTCACATGAGAGCTGCCACGCCTGTGCGCGAACTTTCCTGGCAACAAATAGCGTTAAATGAAGATAACCCCTGTGCGGTCTTCATGGCCGCATAATCTTTTTAACTGGGCTACTCCTCCCTTCCCCTCCTTCCCGTACCCCTAGTTTGGCCACATGGCCTTTCCTCGATTAATAAAAGACAACAACAACGACAATGAAGAGGCAGGCATATTTGCGAACACAAGTACGGTACCTAAATTTTTTACAAAAATCGCTGCACTTGCGAATGCACGGGCGCATTTTTATTTCCAGGCCCTTTTAAGATAACCATATTTATTAACGACTTGTACAGCAGCTCGGGCGAAAACTTTTAAGCATTCGGTGTGTGGCATGTGCCCAGCTGCTGCCACTAGAACTGATAAGAAGACTCCCCCTCGGAGCTTGTTTTGTAATAATGAAGTTGTAATTACAACTTCATTACGACAACTTGTATCCAACCTAAAAGCAAACAGAGCTTTCTCTCATGTTCTGACAGCGAAAGCAGGAGCCTGCGAAAAAGGACTCACCCCAGTCGTGAGTGATTTCTCAGCATGCCACCCCACAAAATTCGTGAAAGGGCATTTCCACGCTCCCTTTATTCCAACCTGGTTGTACTCTTGCAGGAACTAGCGAGTACATATTCTCATCCCAAAACTCTACCTGTTACGCTATAATTTCTCAACCTTGTTTCCCACGAGAAAAGTCGGTTCTGGCAAGTAAAAATGGTGCTCTTAGTTTTGTCTCCAGCACGGAGCACACGCGGGCGAGTGACCAGATAATGTCACAATGAAAACCAGAGTGGACAACCAAGCCTAGCAGCTGCAACGGCAAAGGACATGATAGTGGCATCTTATGGACAAGATAGCAGCCACGCCACGTTTTTCCTGCGCAACAGAACGCCAATTGCGGCAACCGCAGTTTCTTTTCCTGCAACAGATGCCGCTAGCTTAACTCTCGCCAAGTGCTTGTGGTGTTATCTGGCTGTCCAGGATCTGTAGTGGTGTTAACAAGCCTGACCTCACGCCCAGTCAGCGTGATGGCCCACTCAGATAAAGGCACCCTTACCAATGTCCAAGTCGGCCGTCTCGTAGTTGACCAGGTAGCCCGTTATGATGCCGTTGGCCTCCTTGGGCGGGCTCCAGCTGACGTTGAGCGAGTTCATCGTTATGTCCGAGAAGAACAGTGGACCCGGTGGCCCGGGCACTGTAACGACAAATCAGGAAACATTTACAACTCCCCCTGCTCTTTCCCCGAGGTGCCGTCACTTGCAGCCACACATAAGCAGTAAAGCAGAACAAGACGTGCGGTAGAAGCAGTGCCGTTGCCCTCTCACAACCACAACTAGCAAAAAACGTTAGAATGGGCAGTACAGGACCTCAATCGGCATTGTCAGTGATACTGGCATGATTCTGGAAAGTTGAGTAGAAGAAATGAAGGTGCAAGTGAAGGACGTCCATACACTCCATACAGATAGTCAATAGGCGAAGCTGTAATGTGCAGCCGGTGTTCACCAGTGTGTTTTGCACCTTCCAATGCGCCGTTCCCACTACCAGTGTGGAAGATGTAAGAGTGTAGCTACATCATATAAGAACCCAGCCAACCTCTTTCCTCTTGCTTCTTCCAACCGGGTTTATATGCATGGGGTTGAGGTGGGCGAATTTTCTGTGCACACGCAACTGCCACATTTTCCTTTCAACTAGCCACCTAAATCTTCACTTCAAAATTAGCAAAGTGGTAAAGGAAGGTTCGGAAAGTAGTTCGTACTTATTAGGGCATCTTTACCTCAAACTGCAACAGCAAACAGCATGTTCAGATGGCAGCGACCGCGCACTTCAGACTTGCACTTACCAGAGATCTGATCAGCAGTTCTCTGGTTCCATTTCAATGACAGTTTAAAATGCAACTGGTTCATATTTTTGGGGTTAACACGCTGAAGCTACATTTGGGCTCTGAGGCACGCCATAGAGGAGGTCTCTGTATTAAACCTGGGCTATGAGGCGTGCCATAGAGGAGATCTCCTAATTATTTCCGTAATATTCTCCGTATTACCAAAGTGTGCTGAAAGATTGACACACCGTGTTTTCACTTTTCGCTTCCACCTGAAAAGCAGCCACTGCGGCCGGGATCGAACCCGCATCCTTTTTTGACCGCAACTACCGGTCTCCCGGTGTCGCCACTTACGGTCGGCCTGGGTGTGCACGGGCAGTGACTGGGACCGGGGACCGTCACCGGCCGGGTTGAATGCCAGCAGCTGGACCGTGTACTTGGTGAACCGGCGCAGGTCCGTGATGGTGTAAGCAGTTGGCGTGGCGGGAACTGCTTCCATCATCTCTTCGCTGTCGCCCTCCACCTTGTAGAAGATCTGCACACACATGTGGGTATTCAAGGAGCTGATTGAAGCGCCATTTTTCACTCCACTCCTGCAATAATTCGCACACAGTTTCTCCAGATTATAGACCATGTTCAGAAGGAGGAGTGTTCGAGCTAACCAAAGCATAATAATACAATCACTACGTGGTTGGCAGTTATCAGTCTCACACACACCAAGGACTTCCCGACAAGCAATCCAATATTAGTTTTTTCTATACGGTCTAACCCACTTATAACAATATTGAGGTGCCATAAAAAAGTCACTGTTATAACCAATAATTGTAATAACAGGGTTGGGCAAAAAAAGTTACTTTTGGAAGCATTTAGTGTTTTTCACACAATATTTACACAATAGAAATGTAACTGCACGGCCGAGCACCAAGACTTGGCCGTCCGTGTGCCAACCGACTCCACAGGGCCCCTAGGAAATACCACCATCTCTTAAAAAAAACAAGAGGAACACTCTGCATCAAATTCTTGACCGTCTTTTTTTTTTTGATTATTGGCAGATCGCATGTTAATAAAGTGGCTTTGTTTTCTTCCTTATTTTAACCTTGGTAACCAAAATTAGCCTTTACCTCGCTGTAGCTTTGTTTTAATCTGGACAGTGTTGGTTGGAGAGGTGCCCCCTGCCTCTCTTATATATCTCCTGGGCTGGTTGACAGCAGGAGATAAGAGGGGCAGTCAGGAGGTCTCTCCTTTCAGGGACATCATGGCTACATAAAAGGTACAAACTTTTTTTGAGTGTTGGAAAGATAGAATATGCCGCAATCCTTTTCACGCTTAAAGTAGCGCCTGGTCCCACACAATGCACCCATGATCTCTCACAGATCTCCAAATACTATATTTTACGTAAGCTCATACCATCAGGCTCAATTGTTATAACCAATAATAAGGAAAATGACCATCGTAATAAGGGGTTTATTTTACCACATAGCATACAGCAAAGTTGCTGGTCCTGCAACTGTTCATTGTTATATCCAATGTACCGTTATAACCGGTACTGTTATAAGTGAGTTGGACTGTATGTTCATATGGCGTAGAGAATCCCCGGACTGCCTGCAGACTATCCGTGGCGATTCCGAAAATCTAAATCCAACAGACCCAGTGAATAGGTTTTAAGCAGACCCGCCTTCCAAGGATGCTACGGAGAATAAGGTGCCTCTTGCTGGTCCAGATGGCTCAGCCGTTGATGAACAGTGATCCCAAGCATCCATCTTTCAGAAGCAACTACAGTCGAACCCCGCTACAACGAACGCCGCTTCAACGAAATTTCCGCTTCAACGAAATATTTCCAATTCCCCGTCAGCTAGCCATAGAAGTCAATGCAACAAAGTCCTCGCCACGACGAACCATTTGTCTGGCTTGCTTTCGCTTCAACGAAATTTTAGATGATTTGGGCTGGGTTCGAACAATTATTTTACAATAAAATAAGCATAGCGCCAGCTATCTGTAATTTTTTATACATTCAGGACGCTTAGTTTCACCGAAAACATGCGCGTTGCGACCACACCGCCACCCAAAACAAAACAAAAAATAACTCATAGGCGCACGCCATTGCTTGATGGTGATAACGATGTGGCTGGCCGTACGTCTTTACACGAGGCGCAGGCCCGCTTCGCCAAGGCGGAGCCCCAGAGCTACAGCCAATCCGTATCCAGTTGAAATTGCATGAATGTGCTCCACTGCTGGCGCGGTGCCGTCATGTATGCGTTGTGAGCAGCTGTCCTTGCCGTTTTCCTTCTACCATTCTCCATAGCCAAGAGCAAAAATCATGTTTGCGTGTTTGGTCTTGAAGCCTAGTCATCCTATCTTAGTCGCGAGCGCGCGGTCATGTTAAATGCAAGTGCGCGCGTCTTGCCTGCCAAGGTCAGTAGCTGCCGTGCCCTGTCGGAGGATAAGATAATGGCACTGCTCCTGCCACAAGCGAGAGGGGGGCTTCCGATGGCCTAGCAGCTATCTGCAAGTAATCAGCTCGGTGGCACGCCTTGTTGTACAGCGATACGTTTTGCGCCTGCATATCTTCACCCCCCTCCGTAACGCGTTCTTTGGGTGGTGAAAAAACAGATAACCATTGGTATGTTTGTTATCCAAATAAACATGAGTTATTGCGCGTCACTCCTTTTTCTAAACATTGTATTATGCTGCCAATGTTGCGGAAACGTACGGGGCTATTTTTCTGGCCTTTCCGTGGTGTGTTGGGGCAGATTTCGCCTCAACGAATTTTCGCTTCAACGAAATTTTCGCACGTCCTGTCAATTTCGTTGTAGCGAGATTCGACTGTATCAGTTTATCAGTAACTTTGCAAACTGAACTTTGTTTCCCCTCAAAGCAGCCTCCATTATCCTTCACTATGGGTTGACCGACTGGTGTCCCATTAAAATGCGTAAACCTAGGGAACTCGCCTTGTATCCGAGCAGCTCGCCGTTGCGTTCTGACTCGGGCGGTGGGGCCCACGAGACCACTACTTCGGTGGAACTCGGCGAGTCCAGTCGCACCTCACGCGGACTTCCTGTTGGGACTGCATATTGACAAGAAAAAGGAAAAAGGGCACCATTGGTTACGTACAAGCTTGGGTGTGCAGAAAGCTACAGACCAGTTTATAGACAACGTGTTCAGTATTTGCCGTTCTATTTATCCTTTAATAGTCTCACACTTTATGAGTCAACAATCCCCTTCAACTGATGGGTCAGGTGAGGCTACCAAAATGGTGATTTTGAAAGTGTCCACCCTTATACTGATTAAGGCATTTTTTTGTGTGTGTGTGTGTGGAGCTGCACAAAACCTCGTTCTACCAAGACCATGACAATGCAAGAGGGGACCATCAAAAAATTAATCTTAGCAATAGCAAGAAATTTTGAAGCAATATTTATTTCCAATGTATGCTCCAGCCCATGCCACGACGTCAGACAAGAGCATGGCTATTAACTGTGCAGTTCACCTGGTTGCAGTTATCGAGGGGAAGGGGGTTGGGTAGAAACTTAGTATGGATGAATTCTGACGGATCACAATGGTACGGATTACAACGTAACGTGTGTAATACAATTCGAAACATTTACGTTTTAAGTAATTGCAGTGAATTGAACGGCGCTGAAAGAAAGAAGCCCCTCACCGGCCTCCCCGACGTAGACCGAGACTGGGTGGGTGGGCGGTCCGTCGCCCTGTCCGTTGTAGGCGATGACTCGCACCTCGTAGATGCGGTCCCGCTGCAGCCCCTCCAGGGTGAGGGGACCGCCCTCGAGACCGTCCAGGGACCGGTCACGGCAGTCCTGGGGCGGCGCCCCCACGGGGCACGCCTCTACCCGGTAGCCCGGGTGCCGCTGGTCACCATTCCATGCCTCCTCCGCGATGCCCTGCGTTGGCCATGCCCCCAATTTTTTACTCGGGTCACACAACCATTCACCCTCGCAACCATAAACATGCAAAGCATAGAAAAAGCACTGCTGAACACTGATTAGCTCAAAAAAATGAAAAAACCCTCGTTGAAAAATGCTCAATGTAAGCATTGTCAAATGCACAAGGTACTTTCTGTTATGGTTAGCCCAAAGCCAGCTATCTCAAAATTCTTCAAAGTGTGACTGCAAGGTGCAGTACCACATTGTCACCCACCACTAAACAAATTTGCCTCAAATGTGCAGAACTTTAGCTCAGAAGTACAATTCTATGCAGCTGCGATTTAAGTAACGTTTGCACTTGTGTGCAAGAGCCGCTGAAGCAGCAGCCACAACATTACTGTCTGTAGGGAGACAACAGCAGAAAAGAAACTGCTGTGCACAGCTCACCTTCCACACAACAGTGATGGACGTGGTGGTGTAGGGGGTCACCACCACATTGGTTGGCGCCATTTCAGGAGCTGAAAGGAACGAAATGACGCCCACTTAGCACTGCCACCACTGTAACAAAAGTGGAAGTGGAGCAGGGAAGACAAGGGTGGATGTGTATGCATGCGTGTGAGTATGCATATGCATGTGCACCTGCACGCACGCACGCACACACAGAAAACCCCTTCCCACTTTGAAACATCACCGCCATTCTAAGCCTACTGTACCATGAAAGCCCCTCCCACAAATCGCCAATTGCTCCTGTCCTGTGCTGGAAAAGTCCATTCTCTGATTACGAATTTTTTAAATTCATCCCTCCTTCAAGTTAACAATCTTCCTTTACTTCTAGTGTCACTTCTCAATAGCCTCCCTGTTACCCCGATAGTCTAAAATTTCACCCACCTGTGCAGGTTGTGAATTCTATCTACACCAGCGAGCTGCACAGTCCATAAAGAACAAAGGCTTTTTTGAAGACGCACTGGCAATCGAGAGTAATTTGTTCCGCAGAACCAACCTACCAGCGGGCAGGGTCCATGTCTCGTTGGACTCCTCGCTCCAGGGGCTGAAGCCCAGATCGTTGACCGCCCGTAGCCTGAACAAGTACCGGGTGGCCGGCTTTAGCCCGGCCACCGTGTATGTTGTGGCACTTGGGTCCAGCTTCTGGGGCAGCTCCTTCCACGGACCACTGCCTTCAATCTGGACAACGGAGGGAGAGGAGCACAAGCTCGCAATCAGTCTCTCCATTCTTTGAAAGAACAAGCTGTCCTTGTGTTTCCAGCATTCCTGTTCATTTGAATTTCAATGCTGACAGTGTATTCCGAACACAGCCGAATACATTCTGAAAACATTCCAAATGCAGCCACCCTCCGTACCGAGTTCTGCCCATGATGCCTTGGGTGCGTACAGAAATTTTTTTCGTCAGTGACGTGAAGAAGGACCAGTACAACTGTTACATTTACAGTTGAAAGTATGCATAGTAAGTTTGTTTTTCACAATCACAGGCTTTGCTTTCCCTGGCAGCCTTTTGATAAGCATTTCAGCTGGTGTGACGGAACGGTCGTGACGATCATCCTAAACATACCACAGCTGCACGCAACTAAAGTGCAGTGTGGCACTGCAATATTTTATCCACTGGCTCACGCAAGGTGACATAGCTTTGCAGCCGCGTTGGCAAGTTTGCCTCTCTGTGAGGAGAGATTTTGTTGGGGGGGGGGGTGAATTTCCTCACCTGTTGCAGGAGGTAGCACCTGAGCGGTGCAAACCCGTCCCGGCCCGGCGTCCAGCTCAGCGTCACGTGTCTCGCTTGCACCTGTGACGGACTGACAAGCGGACGGGAGGGCGCCTGAGGCTTCTCCCTACTCGCCGTGGTCAGCACCAGTGCGCGGGCCTCCATGCCCCAGCCTTCCCTCGTGCGGGCGCTCACGGCGAACTCGTAGTACGACTGCGGTCGGAGGTCGAAGGCCTTCAGGGTGCGGTCCATGGCCGACACCTCGCGCGACACCCGGCCGTTGTCGGTCTCCATCGACTCGGCGTCGTCCTCGTCCCCGTCCTCGGGGGAGGAGGAGGGGCCGTGGTGGCGGTGCCGGCGCCAGAAGGAGATGCGGTACGCCAGGATCTCCCCGTTGGGCTCCTGGGGCACGTCCCAGATGATGCGGGCAGTGGTGGTCGTGACGTCCGGGAAGGAGACGTTCGAGGGAGGTCCCGGCACTGGGACCAGAGAGAGAGAGAGCGTCAATCCCTCGTTCATTCGATGCATCTTCAAGGAGTTTCAAAAGTGTCACTCATACATCTGTCACGGGGCTCAAATGAGCATCATTTTAATAAAGCAAATCTTTTCAAAAAGTAAAATAAGAGAAATTGCACTGAAGCAAGAAAACTTTGAGAATAAACTGCTTTAAACTGATGTGCGATGACTACAGCTTTGCTAGTACATTTCACATTTGGTTCAACTAAATCAGCGGAAGTTAATTACGTTGTGCAACAGACCCAAAAATAAAGAACTGTGATGTCAACCACCCCGTTAGTTCATAACACAACAATAGCATTAGAAAAAAAAAAAAACCTCTATGCAGCAGAGTTGTGAGAACAGAGACTACAATGTGGAACCCCTTGCTCTTTAGTGGATATGTCCCATGGCCAAGTCAGTTGCAAAATCCAACAGAACAAGGCACGTTACAGCAGCGACTGTATACATTCAAATGCTCATATATTCAACACATCCACTTTTTTCTGTAAACTTCTTTAGTTCAATAAACGTAATTTTCCGTGTAAGAGCTCAAACAAGCAGTCTGGCCCAGACCAAAACATGCAGTGGTCCCATTTATTCCAAACGGAATATTCACGTAACGATATTTAATGCAAGCCAGGCTTGCAAGCCCACGGCGACGGTTGAGGGAAGTATCAAGCTTCTTTGAGTACTCAAAGCTTTGGATCGCTTGTCAATTCAGGTATCAGGCATCCAAACTATCAAATTGAAGCCTCTGTGCAGTCATTGTATCATGGTACTGATATAAGTGGGGATGGCTGAGTGGTAAGCGGGGACTACCTTGAAGAGAAGCAGGCCATCAGGCCCCGCAAAGAAGCAAGGAACACAAAGAACAAGCTATACAACCCGAGCGGTCTGCCCATAATGATCTAATGCTTTTTTCCTTTCTCCGTAGTCACCTGCAGCTGTGCCAGGCCTGCACAAAACACAAAACTCTCAGCGCAGCATGTGGGTGCTGCCTGTTAGCTAACATTGCAACAGGTTCAGCACTCAGTAACTCAACCAGCGGAGACACATCTGAGCGAGTAACCTCTACTCCCTTTGCACCAGCTCCAACATTCACCCTTTCCAACGTTTCCCCTCTCTTCCCTCGGCCCCAATAATGATGATCATGTCGTTACGTAGTGCCCTCTATCGACACCGACTGCTTGCCTTGCCATCGCCACCGCATCACCCACACAACCGTTCTGATTTGAATTTTCACCTGCGGACACCCACGCACACCTCCCTCTAAGAAAGAGAGAAAGAGAGGGCAGCAGTGGCGACTCACCGTCCTCGAAGGTGGTGACCGTGACGGGCGGCAGGCTGAGGGCGCCGTCGCCGACGCGGGTGTAGGCCAGCACCTGCACCGTGTAGGCGGTGTACTTGCGCAGCTCGGTCAGGGTGGTGGTGAAGGTGGCATTGCTGGCAATGTGCTTGCGGGTGGGCTGGGACTCCCGGGCCGCCTGGTACACCACCCGGTAGCCCTCCAGGACGCCGCTGCGGTGGGCCCGCGGAACGGGGCCCCACGACACCACCACCGTGGTGGACGACGTCGCCTTGGCCGTCACCTGCAGGCAGCCACCCAATCCGAACCCATCCAATCCGGTCCAATAGTGGTCCAATCATCGATGGGATCAGCCCATACGGTGTTTCTCGTGTCCCACTGCACTTAGTTATCTCACAAAATCTGCGGTCCTCTACCAGGATTGAAAAATAAGATGAGATCACGGAAACATGCAACACATTTGGACAAAATGGTCAATTGGCACAAAAAAAAAAAAAAAAAAAGGAGGGGGGAGGGAGCGCAGCTTGGAATGACAAGCGCTGTGTCCATCATGAGCATTTTCCAACTTGCCCAATTCACTACCTGATTGGAATGACAGGCATTTGTCTTGAACCATATAATCACAATGTTTTACGGCTGCACCTCAACCAATGGTAATGGCCGAGCTTCTCTCTAAGCACGCCACATTTAGGCTGGTGCCAGTTTCTGCATGTGTTAGCTGTTATGCGTTATGCTCCTACACGCCACAGTTTTTGCAGCAAATGGTGTCACAACATGGCTGGCGATGTGGTTAAATGAGTAACAACAGTGCCATGCCCTGTTTTTAAGTTTTAAATCATACAGGGGTGAGACAGCCCAAAGAGATTTGGGAGCAGTTTTCGGAGCAGCAAAATTTCGATTTTGGAGCAGAAGAATCTTGATTTGGAGCAGTTAGGGACATTTAATACATCGTCTTGTGAGCTTAAAAAATCACAATTTCAGCAATTTGAAGGGTCAAGTACACATCAATCAGTTTTGAATAAACAGAACACTGAAACAGCCTTACGCGAAAGAATTTTTAAAGATTATCACAAAGTTCTAACTGCACTACCTTTTTCGTAACTGGTGATATTGTGTTGTGGCTGTACGCAACACTGACAACAAAACTGCCGTTAACATTATCAAATTTAAGGGCTCTGCAGTTGTGGCGTTTTTTTACCGTTTCAGTGCTAAATTATTATTTTGTAATCCCAGGCTGCGTTGTACGAACGAGTGTAGTCACGGCAACAGTTGAGCAACTTCGAGCTAACGGTCGCATAGCCCAACCAGCCTACCCGTTGCAGTCCGTGGGGCGCACGTCCACCCGGTGATCATTTGAGTAGCGTTACTGTTTAGCCACCTAGATTTGGGCATTAAATTTCACTTCGCATACATCAAGTGTTATTAGTCGCGTGCTATGGCAACCATGCAGTCCTGCAGCTATTGGGGCGCTGCCTGGACATGTCGCGGCGCCGCAGAGCCCGCAGCTTTCGTGCCGACCGTTCCCTCCCGGGCCGAGGCTCGCGATCGCGCTTCGAAGCATAGCAAACACCTCAGCATTTTATAACACCACAACGAGCCAAAAAGTTCAATTCACGAACCCGATTATAGACGCACGCACCGCGTTTCGCACTCAAGGACAAACCACGCCGAAGTCGTAGGCCCCACATTTCAAAACTTTTTTACGAGCCGCGCAACTTCTCGTAATCTCGCACCAATCTCAAACCATATCCCCGCGTTAACCGTCACTGTTCAAAGCCACAACTGATAGAATGAATAGACTGGAACCCAGCTGATAGCGTAAAATAAACCAGGGAAATATCGGCGATACGCAGTGAGCGCGTGAATGTAGTAGCCGTAGCAGGCAGATCAGGCGGCGGCCATGTTTGTTGCCACAGCGATGCCTCATCGGGAATGCCGTTTCAGCGAACCCGGACAGAAAGCCAATCGTGTTTTAGAAGCTATCGTTTGCTTCATTTCTTCAGTCTTTCTATTTTTGCCATTTCTGTGTTTGCAATTGACCGACAATAAAAGCGGTCACCGGGATGCGCGGAGGCTTTCGTCCCCCGCCGGAAACTGACATGAGCCTCCAAATCCGTGCCTTTCAGGCTCTTCTGGATCAGTTGGCGCAATTTTCGTAATTTTGATGCTTTTGGAGCAGCTTGACGCAGGAAAATGGAATTGTATCAAAAAGGCGCAATATGCGCAGCTTCTCACCCCTGATCATAACAGAGGTGAGGGAGAACCCAGGAAATCTTAATGCTGCTCTGAGATAATTTCACTAAAAGTTCAGTTACAAAAATGCACGCTGCCTCCACTAACAACTCCCCAGGCCCGCACTTAGTCAGCACAAAAGGTAGGCCCGGTACAAGGATGCGAATACAATAAGATCTCTCTTCCACAATGCAAATTGGAAACTACATTACTGGGTCAACCTTTTAGGCCCACCTACAGCTACAAGATAGGGCAGCAATAAACTTACGCCCCCCCAAGTGCTCCGTTTACGTTTTGAGCTGACTGTAACTACTGCTGCCACTTTTCTGCAATTCAAAATTTCTAGGCCATGCCAAAAGGGCATAGGCCACAAAAAATACTGAGTGCAAGCTTAACTCTTAAGCGAAGCTGAAACGTCTTATGCCAGGAAGCTGGAGAAGATGCCTGTTCTTCTTATTGCTATAATATATTCTGGCCACTGCCGAACATTACGCGTTGGCTTTGAATTCTTTGTGGCCCATAAACCTCAGGTGTGGCCTAAAAAATTTTGACAAGACAGTACAATCCAAGGGTGAGCCATAATAATAATAATGTCTCTGTGCCAAATCACACTTTTGTTCCCCCACCCTCTACAATCGCTAACATTATGTGCATTCCCAGTGTCAACCAAATCAGCCAATTTACCAACGCTGCAGGAACTGAAACGGCCGACTAATAAACACAGAAACCCAGAACACAAGCCTTCAAAAGAGCCATCCATACCTGCGAGGGTCCCGCGCTGGGCGTGGCCTCGCGGGTGTGCTCGGCGGAGATGGCGCTGGCGCTGCTGGCGCCCACGTCGTTGAAGGCCACCATGAACACCTCGTAGGGCGTGAAGGCCTGGAGCTGGTCCAGCACCACGCTGTTGGCGTTGTGGTCCTCCACCACCGTCCACTTGAACTCCGACGCGTCTGCGCACACCATTCTCTTCAATGGGGCATGGGCTAGGCAGATGCGAGTGTCTGACTCCCACTTTTAGATCGACAGAATACAGTAGACTCCTGTTAACATGAACATGAAAGAAACCGTGAAAAATTGCTCATACTGTAGAAATTCGTCTTAAGCGGACAGTTTTTTCAGTGTACGTTACAAGAGAGGAAAAGTTGTAAGTCTCAACAGGAGTCTACTGTAATTATAAAAAAATCTGAAGAAGGAATGCATCATTTACAAAGCATACCATAATGCAATGCTCTCAAATACAAAAAAAAAAAAACCTATACCTTTGTTAGGAAGCGGCAATAATGTAAAGACACCGAGACGAAAGATTACCACTTCAATCTAAAAACTAAACCATTTGTGTTTTCGTTTAATGTACACAAGAATATTGTGTACCAAGGCCCCAATTTTGTGTTTCCCACCTAATAAAAACACAGCTCTTGCACACTGCCATGTCACGCACAGCAGTGAGCGTCATTTGTGCAGCGGCCAACACACAACTAAAATCAATAAGGCCACAGGTTATAACAACGGGTTTTCTTTTGTTCCCGTCCCGCACTCACCACCTACTCCCCGAGAAGCAACGCACATTTGTTTTTCAGATACATTCCTATGGTAGCAAGAATCCTCAAACTATCCACAGCAAGTCTGAGACTGTAAATCAAACAGCCCAAATGACTATCCTCACCAACACTGCCCCTTAGTCAAATGTTTGTAGAGTCATGAACAAATGAAATGCGATCACGAAAAACAATGAACCAGAACACACCCAAAAAGCGCAATTTCTTTCCACTCAGGTCAAATTGACACAAGGCCTAGTTACAGAAACAAAGTTTTGGGGAAAACAGCTTTCCAAATACTATAGCAATAGCACACCACTGACCTCCACGAAGAGCATTTTTCGAATTTGGGTGTCCTGGTTCACATTTTCGTGTTCACATTTCATTTGCCCATGAGTGCACGTGCACAGTCATGGCTTGGCATCCTTCGCAAGACAGTCGGGTAGCTCCAAAACGGCCGGCCTCACCTTTGGGCCGGAAGGAGACGTTGTAGCCGCGGGGGATGCCGTACCAGTCGACCTGGGGCAGCGGGGTCCAGCGCACGCGCAGGGCGTGGGCGTTGACGGCCCGCACAGTGACGTTGCGCGGCGGGTGCGCGGGCGGTGCCTGGATGGTCTGGAACCACTGCGAGGGCTCGCTTGGCGGGCTGGGCCCCACCACGTTGGCTGCCAGCAGCCGAAGGCGGTACTCCGTGAAGGGCACCAGCGGGGACACGTGCAGCGTCCGCGCCTCGGGGGCACTCGTCTGGATGCAGGGAGGTCAAACGGGGTCAGCAGTCACATAACTGGTCGCAGCGTCAGTCTCAAAAGGGGAGGCCATGGAGGACGGACAAAATTCATAATGGCTAAAATTAATCTAGGGGTCAGGGGTCACGTCGATGGCCACAACGTCAGTCTCACAGAAGCGGGAAACGGGAGTTTGTGTAAGCTAAAATTCAACTAGGGGTCAGGGGTCACATCAATGGCCACAACGTCAGTCTCACAGAAGCGGGAAACGGGAGTTCATCTAGGCTAAAATTCAACTAGGGGTCAGGGGTCACGTCGATGGCCACAACGTCAGTCTCAAGAAAGGGGGCAACGGTTGGACAAGAACATGGGCTGGAGTTATCGCTTGAAAGGCAAATATTGGGGGCATGCCCGAGGTCCATGCCTGAGGCGCACTTGTCTGACGTGGGGTCCAAATCGTCTGCAACGTCAATCTCAAAGAAGGAGCAACAAGGTTGAACACAGAATGTGGGGTCCAGGGCACTGGCTTGGGAGAAAAACAGCGTGCAAGAACTGGACAGTCGAGGACAGGCAATATGCACCGCTACTGTTCTGCCCTATTTCACTCCCAACCAACTGGTTCGACTTGGTACCCTCCAAACTCAGTTCAAGTGCAAAAAATAACTACTAGAACAGTGTACAGCAAAGAATATTGTTTAGCTATCGTTATGCAGAATTACCCTTAGAACACCACGAAAATACGCTTGGTCTGAAGAGCTATAGTGCAACCAACTGTCTTGAAGAGTGCTGTTCCTCGACTGATGCCATCCAAACTACCCATGACTACTAAAGGCGCATGTGTTTGAAAGCGAGCCCATCAAAGAAGCTCAGTGGCTATGGCGTTGTGCTGCTGAGCCCGAGGACGCAGGTTTGATCCCAGCCACCGAGGCCATTTCCAGATGGAGGCGAAAAGCAAAAAAATATTCAAGTGTCAGAATTTTGGTGCACGCTGAATAACCCTAGGGTTTCTAAATTAATCAAGAGCCCTACACTATTGCATGCCTCATAACCCAAGTTTAGCTTCATGAAATTTGAATCCTTTCTTTTGTTTGAAAGCGCTGGAAATTTCACACAAATGGGGTGACGTGAGCTCACAAGGAACACCCACTTTTATCTAAAACAAAAAATCATACTTGGTAAAAGCGCTGAAAACATGACAGCTACTGGCATCCGACAACCTGCGTTTGGCAACCATTGGGCGCAAGTGGCATGGTTAAGTGATGCTGGAGGCATTCCATTCCCACACCCTGTCCAAACAAAACATTCCTAACCTCGTGGACAGGCATCCAGTGCTCAGAGCGGCGAGTCTGAGCCTCCACGGTCCAGCGGGTGATGGAGGTGTTGCCGTCAAAGCCCGGGGTGAACTGCAGCATCACCGAGAACGGCCCGATGTTTGACACCGCGAGCCGTCTGGGTGCGCTTGGCAACACTGGAAATGGGGAATTCGACAACAGCAGCACTGTAAGACAGGGTGTGGACCCAAACACGGGTAGCTGCTTTGAAATGTCAGTGGCATAATCTTTGCGGGTGGAATGATCTTTGCACTGTGCCATTACCATGGACAATGCCGTTGCTAGGCCGAAAATAAGTACACAATAATATAAATAAGGAAAACATTATGAATTAACACACTAATTACTCCGAATTAATGAAAACTCAATCCAGCGTCTCTTTATAGGCTTTTTCAAGGGCTGTGGCACTCTCTCTTGACTACTTTCGGTATCAACGCCAAGTTGATACTGAAACTAGTCAAGAGAGGGCGCCACAGCCCCTTTTGGCGGAAGAGTAAGAGCAACACTTCCTGTATCAAGCAATATTATACAGGCGGCATTGGTAGGATAGGCTTATAAATGCATCCTGCGAACAGCCAGTCTTTCCCACAATGGACGTCCTACAGATGGCTCAGACCGAGCGAAAGTGGGCGCTCGCTCACAAAAGACAGTGACGCTGAAGGCTTTAAACCATGTCTACTGCCGTTAGTAAATGCACGGAGATTGCAGAAAACAACATAAACACAAGGTATTCACAGAATAACACATGGGAAACACTGACAAATCACTGCTCCACTCATCTGACAGCTTTCACTATAGGGCGGAACTGCCCTAATTTTTTTTTTTAAGTGGGACACCTTGAGGTAGGACATTTTTAGGTGGAACATTTTAAAGCGGGACATGTTTCAGTGGGACATTTTTTAAGTGGGACAGAGAGACCCACCAGGTGGGATGCCGGACTTGATGGAGGCCTCTACGCCAGGCCCGGCACCCATGACAGTCCAGGCAAAGACTTCAATGGTGTACCACGTGACAGGGCGCAGGCCACGCACAGTGGCCTCCGTCTCATCGGCCGTCAGGTTGCGCAAGATGGTCGAACCCGCGTCGTCCTTTACCCAGTACCTCAAGGTGTAGCCTGGGAGTTGGGAAAAGAAGGGTCACGTGATGATATCGCACAGTTGCTTTCTCCCAAAAAGTTGAGACTCCTCACTGACTTTGAATCAAACGCAACCCATATCCTTAATCTAGCCTGGAATCATAAAACAGTGAACCTCTTGTCTTGGGAACGTGCAACAGAATTTCTGTTTATACATTCGGACACAACAGTATTCAGGCTCACAAGCGTAAGGTTGTGAAGTACACAAAAACATTACTTTGGCTCCTACATTGACACGTACGTTGACAGTACGACACTATACACTTACAAAGTGCTGAACCCTTACTTGGGCATCCAGATATACTTAAACAACCACTACGCTAACTAAAATTTGTTTTAAATCACAGTTTGGGGAGTTTTACGCGCCAAAGCTACACCCGGGGTGAGGCCACCCTTAGTGGGGGGCTTGGGTTACTTTTGACCACCTGGTGGCCGTTAACGAGTGCCAAAATCTCAAGAAACAGGCGCTCCTGCTTTTCGCGGATACTTCCCTAGGAGAGGTGCTTACCAAGCAGGATCCCATTTGTGTCCTCAGGAGGTGTCCAGAGCACACGAACCGAGACGTCAAGAATGTCGTCGAACTTGAGCGACTTCACCGGACCAGGAACTGTTTGGACGGGAAAAGAAGGCTCGCTCACTACAAGAAGCAATGTCTGAAGATAGCCTGTGGGAAATATTTGAAGCTCTTTCCCTTCATTCCAACCCTTTCCCCTTTAGTTTTTGCAGTAGACAGCACGACAAAACAGTTTTTTTAAAAAAAGGGGGCCCAGGGGTCTTTTATCAAAAGTTCAATTTTTGCAAGAAGATGCCAAAATTTGGGGGAACATTTTTTCTCTTTTATTTAAGATATAATTTGTTTTTAAAAATAATTTTATTCAAAAGGAATAAATTTTTTCCCCTTTTTTAAAAAAGGGGGAAAATGAGTAAAAAAATTAACCGGGGCCCAACAAAACAAAAAAAAATTTTCTATTTCCCCGACAAAAATTTTTGAATTTTTGCCGACCCGTTAAAAAATAAAGCCTTTTTGGGGAATTTTTTTGTGGGGAAGGTTTTTAGCCTTGCAATTTTTTAAAGGTTAAAAAATTAATTTAAAAAACCAAAAAATTTTAAAATTTTTTTATAAAAAAATTTTACACAAAAAATGGCTTTCCCCTTTTTTTTAAAAATTTTTTTCCCCCTTTAAAAAAAACCTTTTTGGGGTTTCCCCAAAACCCCCAAACCCAAAACCCAAAAAAAAAAAAAAAAGGGGAAAAAAAGTTTTTTTTAAAAATTCCCCCCACGCAAAGGGGGTTTTTAAAGGCCTTTTTTAAAAAAAAAAAATAAACCTTTTTTGGCCCCAAAAAAAAACCCCCGCAACAAAAGGTTTTACAGCCCTACTTCACACACACGACTGCAGTATGATTGACAGAACAGTGTAAGGTTGCCAGTGCCGAAAGCATAGACAAATCTTTGGCAAGTGCCTACAGCTTCCCTGCTCACTGTTTACAAATATACCGTATTTTCGCGCCCATAACCCGCCCCTGCATATAATCTGCACACCCACTTTCAGCCCGCTGGAAAAGAAAGAAAAAATCCTCTCGTATTGCCCGCACATTTGATACAGGAATGGCTGCACCAAAACTACTGCTCAAGCAACACATCACATACTATGTAGACAGAAAAAGCATAAATTTAGCAAGTAGAATACACTGAATGCAAGGCAAAAATCACAATTCACTAATAAAAACTCCCACCTCCCCTTGCGGGAACCTCTGTGTAGATGCGGCGCATAGGCGGAGTGGCGAAGGGACCGCGTTTTATAGCGCGCATAACGTTGAGGGGACTGCGTAAGCCGGTCCCAGTCGATGACGACGTTGGTGTACTTGTAAAGTGGCGTGGACTCTAGGTGTTTGAGCCAAGCGTGGATGTTGCTTCGCCAAAGAACGGCACACCGGTTATATGCGCAGCGCGCCCGAAGGAGAGGAAACCGCGGAAGAGAGAGTACTGCACATGAGCCGGCCCCAGCGCGTCTGCCGCGGCTATGATGCAACGTGCCGCAGCTATGACGCAACACAATCCAACGCAATCCACTTTAATCCAATCCAAGCCAAGCCAATCGAATTCAATCCAATCCAATGCCCCTCGCGAGAGAGTGTTCGCTATCGGAGAGGAGAGGGGTGAGCGGCGGAGAGCGCAGCTGGCGCGGCGAGGAGAATGGGGCAGAGGCGGACAATGCCGACGACGACGCCGCCGGAGGGACAAGGCGAGTGAATCAGATGCTCTGCATCTAAAATTCAGTTAGAGTGCGCTCGCCCTTGTTTTTCCTTCATTGTCCTTGTATGCTTTGCGCAATCGCTGCCATGAAAGGCTTAGTCAGTGTTACTATGTAGGAGCTTCACGGCATAATGCGCATTGCCGTGAAGCTGCACTAAAAGAAAAACCCCGCTCATTATCTGCACCCCTACCTCGCCACTGAAATTTTCGCATTTTTGGTGCGGGTTATACGTGCAAAAAAACGGTAAGCTAGAGCCACACCCCCCAAGAGAGCAAGAAGTGTCTCCATCGCCCTCCACCCTGCTTGGTGCTGGCCATTTGCTGACAATTAAGACAATGGCTGCAAAAGTGTAGGCAACTCGTTGGTGAGTGCCCACAGCTTTCCCTCACACTGTTGACAAACAGAAAACATGCCCACACCACCCCCCAAAAAGCTCACCGTCCTGCTTGGTGGTGACCAGGAAGGGCTTGCTACGGGGACCGCTGCCGGGGCTGGTGAAGCAGAGCACGGTGACGTTGTAGGTGCGGTACTTGCGCAGGCCGCTCACCACCGCGCCGTGCTCCGTGGTCGGGGCACCCGGGTTCGGAGCCACCAGCACTGTGGCTTCGGGCGAGCCCGCGCCCACCTCCTGGCCCCGGGGCCAGGCCTCGACGCGGTAGCCCTGGTTGATGCCGTTCACCCGCTGGGGGTCGGGGGGCAGCCACCGTACCTGGACGGCCGTCGAGTTGAGCGCGTCTGCCCGCACCGATGTCGGTGCTGCCTGTGGCACTGTGAAAAGAAGAGGGGGTGGGGGGTGCGAATACCGGGGTTCGATTCCCACTTCGTAGCAATTGGTAGCAATGTTGACTACGATGCTGCATCAAGAGTGTCAACACACATGAGCACAACCATCACTTCATATTCCTGTGAGCCGCTCGCTGCGCACCACCCCACCAAGATAGCGTTAAAGGAGCCATGCATACAAAATACAAGTTTGTTTTATTCAAAAGATTTCGTGTTTTATAGCGCCCCCAGTGTGTGTATGGAAGCAAACAATGCTTTATTCACTGACAAATTAATCCATTCAACTTAAAATTTTGATTCTCCTACTAAATGGTGTGTTTTCGTGACGTCTGCAATCACATCATATGTGCTGGGAAGAAGCCTTGTTTACCGTTAGTCAACCTAGGTGGCGTCACCATACTGCAGTGGGCCATTTTCTGCCTTTGTTTTTAACCGTATTCGTTCCTGGCTTTTTTTTTTAACCATACAAAATAATTGTTTCGTGAAACATGGTGTTGGCTCGACAAATATGCTCACGTAAGACTTACGCCCATCAGCCAGTGTCATCTGAGACAACCCCAAGGCGCCGCAGTGCTGCGCAGCTAAAACAGCATAGTGTGCGCAGTACCAACAGTAATGCACATCAGTACTACAATGCTTACATGTACTTTCGTAACTTCCACTGTTTACCCCATCATTCTTACGGCTATAAAAAGAATGTTCCCTAAATGTAAGCACAAAAAGCTCATTCTGCAATTAACAAGCCCTGCCAATTTGCATTTGCTTTTGACGGCCTCAGCCAATCGCAGGGGTGGCACACATGACATCATAGGTTCTGTTGCGGGAAATGAGCTAGTGGGTCGCATGGCCACTCCCTTACTTCCAAATTATGTAGCTTATTTTAGTGAAGTTTACGTTAAAAGTGCTGTCAGTATGATTCTAAGGAGGCGATCTTTCGAATCAACCAAACTTGTGTTTTGTCTGCATGGCCCCTTTATTAAAGAGACTTTTTCTGATGAGCTGCAATAAAAGGGAAAGCCAGTGCGAACATGCTTTCAGTGTGACGGCAATAATTGAGTGAAGTCAGGATTGGCTTGCTCTGGGCACTTTGCAGTGTGCGCTCAAACATCACGAAAAAAATGAAAGCAAAACGGCAGAAAGAAATGAAAACTGCAATTATATTTGTTCGCACACAAGGTGTCACCCGCCGTCAGACAAAGCGAGGCCGAGATATGAAACACATTACTTTTTAGTTAAAACAAGAAGTTAACCGTCCTTTAGTGACCTTCTAACAGGCCGTTTCTTGGCCGGATAATGGTGCGTAACTGTGCCAGCCCATGTCCCCATGCAACAGTGGCTGTCATAAACCATTCGAGAAACCCTCTAGAAGTGCACCCACCAGGAAGACGGTGGATAGAGGACAGGCATGGATGACAATTAGAGCCACTAGGAAGGGGAGGTGAAAGCAAAATAAACACAAAAGTCGGGGACAGAACAAACCACTTGAATCAAAGAGGCAATGCAGTCGTTTACGCCCCGACACGAAGTGGGGGGGTGGCAGGCAGGCTCACCTCCCTCGAGGGTGCGCACGAGGATGGCGGGCGAGAAGACGCCGAGGCCCTTCTCATTGTAGGCGGCCACCTGGATGGCGTAGTTCTGCCACACGATCAGGTCCTCCAGCAGGGCCCGGGTGGTGGCCCCCGTCACGTTGTGCGTCGACCAGGGGCTGGAGGAGTAGCCCGCCAGCCGGAAGCGCACCACGTAGCCCAGCAGCCGCCCGTTGCGCTCCCCCTCCCCGGGGGCCCCACTGGAGCATGACCGAGGTGGCCGACCGGGGGGCCCCCACCACCCCCTGGGGGGGCCCCCGGGGGGCTCGGGGGGCACCGACACGGGCTCCGTGGGCCCCCGGGGCTGCCCTCGCCCACCCCGTTCACCGCGCTCACCCGGAACTGGTAGCTCACCTGCGGCGGGGTGGTCATGGGTGCAAAGGCGTTAGACGGACCGTCGGGGAAAAAGCTGGTTGGAAGCCACGATGCAGCTGTTTGGGGAAAGCATTCCATAGCACAAGGCATTCCATAGTGCGAGCCTAGACTCGGCAGAAGCCAAAGGGGGTGCCCCACACTACAGATGAAGTAAGGGAGCAGAAAGAGGCAGCCAAGCAAGCAGACAAACGGGAAAGGGAAAATCCACCATCACCACCAACTTCCCCATTACACAAAAGCAGGATTAAGCAGAGGGTGTAATGTACCGGAGGCAGATCGAACCCATGCTAACACCAATAACCTTCAAAGGAAAGAGATTGCATTTTTACATTCATTGGTGAGCGATTGTTTTAGAGCACACAAAATAAAGCGTGGGGAGACAAGCCACCCTCCGCCTACAAGCTAGCAAAGCAGATGACTCCTTGATTTCCAATCCCCACCCACCCGAACAATGTGGGCATACAGTCTACACCCAAGAGCACTGCCAAAGCCAAGGCAGTCCATTAATCCACCCAATGCACTCTCTCTGCTGGTTGCATGTCCTTTTAGCATAGTTTGTGTGCAATGATTGGCCACAGAGAAACCCCGTGCTCCAGTGACATCACTGCCACTGCAACACAACCACTGCTGGTACTGCCGTGACCGCAGAGGTACTGTCGATGCACACACACACAGGCAGCGACAACACCAATAAGCCGCCCCACTCACGGAAGGCTTGAGCTGTGAAATCAGGATGGACGTCGCCTGTGCCGAGATGTTGGAGCGCGCCGTTGTCCAGGGGGCCAGGGAGTCGACGCTCACTGCAAGCATGGCACGGGGCACAGTTTGTTGGGGACGCCAGGAGGGAGAGAAAATTGGCAAGAGGTGATGCACTTTCATCTTCTCAAGCAGGCCGCCCCTTAATTAAGAAAACCAGTTTTAGTGTCCAAACATTTAGGGCCAGGCTCAAAAAAAAAAACGAAAAACCCCCTCAAAAGAAACAGCAGCATTCCTTTCAATGCAGTCAAACAGCAACAGAGGATTAACTGAATTCATTACCACGTTGTCTTAAAATGAAACTGTGCCAACCCCTGTACTAAGGCCCCCACGATCCCACTAGTGAACAAATGTCCTTTTCTATTGCAAGCAACTGGTTGTGGCTTTAATGACTTCAACAAAATAAATAAATAAAAAGGCTGGAGGCCCTTTGTTTGAAGTACCCTAAAGAAACAGGTTCTTCAAGCAAAATATCTACGTTACCAGCTCGAGTGCTAACCTAGCAAAAACCCGGTCCGGCAACTTGAGGAAATGAAACCGCACACAGGTTCAACACCAAACAGAAGCGATTCGATTCAAGCCAAAGGGGCAGACCGCTGTTGGCAAGCACAAAACATTCAGGCAACAACACACTCAGGCGTGAATACGCGATGATGAGAATGACGCGAACGTTCTTGCATCAGGCAGTGAAATGGGGATGCCACTAACTTGTAGCCTACTGGACCAGTGATTGCAGACATCGATATGTGGCATGCTGGCAAACTTGCTTGCACATTCACAATCGAGAACCATTCAGTTACTCAAAGAAAGAATAAAAAAAACAAATGAAAAGGGATGTGGTGAAGTGTGCAAAAGATAAGATACACGTGGCTTGGCTGCAGCACACTGACACACAGCCACAAAACGTAGAAAGCATCAATGCAAAGCAAGCTTCTTTGGCATGAACTTTTTTTACGTCCCGCACACCCTGGAACAGAAAAAAACAAAATCAAGCTCATGTGTTTGGGGTTGTGAGCTACTGCCTAAATGCAGCTATGAAGTCTGCTACTAGACAATTATAACAGTGAGAGATGTGCCATGGGGACAAAATTTAAAATAAAATGGTCAAAAGGGATGCAGCCAAAGCCCAAGCAGTACGGTTGCCATTAAAATGAATTGACTGAAGCCACGAAAGCTGTCAATGCTGTACTCACGCCAGAACAAGTCCTCTGTCATGTTGTAAAGTTGGAAGAGGAAAAAGGGAAGGAGTGAAGGAAGGAAGAACAAAAAGAATTAATCGGTTAGTTGCTGCAGGCTATGTTTCAACAAGGCATGTAACAGAGAGCAGTGTTTTGTACTGTGTGCTGCTGTAATTCCTTCCTGCACTGTTATTCCCATACCATGTCTAAAGCGTGGGCAGCCTTTATAAAGTTGTGTTGTATTTTGTTACACTTGACAGTGGAGCAATAGTGAAAGGGTGCCAGAGAAAGATTGTTACATTAGCGACAGATTCACTAGTAAAGAAGAGAAACAAGTCTAACTATCAGAGGTGTAACGCTTAGAACCAAAGTTGGAAATTCTTTTAAAGGCTGGCCTAGCCTGCAATTTTTTACAACAGTATTTCTCCAAACCAAGTTTTTCTTCGTTAAATTCCAAGCAGCTTTGTAAAAAATTGAGTTCGCTGGGTTCGTACATACGCACAGTTCGCTGGCAAGTCCAAAATTCTGCTTACAAAGGTACTTGCTCGTTCAAAGAAAGCAGCTCTGGAATGTTGCTCAAGGCCCAATTAGAGCATGAATCGCAAGTGAACCACTCGTGAAATTATTCTCCTTTCTTGCAATCTCATCATGGTAACGTGACTCATCTAAAACGTAATTTTGCTTGATAGCTCACAATTGGATACCCCAGCTGACTCTGCATGCTTTTAACAACTCACACAACCCCTCGAAGGAAAGTCTTGGTCCATATACGGCTTACTTCAACTTGCATAAAGGTAACACTTCTTGACTCTAACTTTTTAGCAGCCGACGGAGAATAGAAGTGCCAGCAGCACTGCCTCAATCAACATGTTAAATGCTAAATTAACACGCATCAGGCAACCAATTTAGAATTAGTCCTTTCAATATTAGAGGACATCACTAATAATAGGAATGAAACATCTTGCACAAATAATCAAAGCAAGGTTGCGGACGAAAAGATGACCGAATTTTATGGTGCCTGCTTTGCATTTCAGAAACAGTGGAAGGCGAAAATACGAGGCCTTGCGTGTTACAGTGTCTCCAAGCCTTTCTTTTTTGTAACTGCAACAGGATAGGAGTGCGTGATTCTGAGAAAAACGCTCGGATGCAGGCGTAGGAAGTGACTGGGGGGTGGGTGCCCGACTGACCCGTGGGCAGGGCCCGCATCTGCAGCACATAGTGCGTGATGGGGCTGTGGCCGTCGAAGGCGGGAGACCACGTCACGTTCACCGTCTTGGGCATGGTGTCCGTCACCAGGGCCCTCACGTGACCCGGAGGGTGGGGCAACTCTGCGACGGACAGAGGGCACAGCGTCACGTTTCTCCGTCACGCAACACCGGGCATGACGGGTTCGATAGTTGCTAGGCAGCAGGTCAGCATGGTGCCGAAGGCTAAACTGCCTCCATTGTGGATAAAATGTGGTAATGTAGATGCAGACGGCTCTTCGGACTACTCTGTCATTTGGACTGAAGCTCCGCTGAATTCTTTGCAACTAAAGCAAGTGCCAGGTATGTGTTAACCACGTACTTCAGAGAATGATGCAACAATTAACAACACAAAAGGGATGCAAAAGAAGAAAAAAGCTTCCTGAACTGGTGCCCCAGTGTACGAATAATTCAAAACTCTAACAAATTCTGAAATAAGCACAGAGCAAGACGAACGAACTGTTGACATTCCTCCGAACTGTTATTTCAAAACATCAGTGCAATCAAGCAACAAAGTTCTTGGGCGTGAAAAAGCTGCCAGTTCGGGCAAACCACAAATTCCCAAGTTTTCAACTGTATCTTTCAAAACAAGAAACATTTACACCGCTCCGATTTCTTCTGCTCTCTAAAAGAGGAAACACGGCCCAAATGGGACCATTACAGACACTTTGTGATTCTGTCAACTCCAACGGCACCGTCCACTCACCAATGACCTCGAGCTTAGCCGAGCGGGTGTCGTTGCCGCCTGGCGAGGTGACAATGCAGGTGTAGGAGCCGATGTCGGTGTTGCGGGCCTGGTCGATGCGAAGGGTGCCGTCGGGTGCCAGGTGAGCCCGACTGGAGGAACTCAGCGGCTGCTCATCGAAGAACCAGTTCACCTGGGGAGATAAGGAGCACACCCAATCATCACCTAGACTTCATTCGGGAACCAGAGTTATGCATTATTGTAAGCAGGGATTGATACACAATCAAATTTCATGCTTTGGAGTATCTGCACTGATATCAGAATGAAAAAGCATCACAGTTGAATTGTAAGCTATGCTGCAAATGCAAAAAGAACCTATACCTGAGTCAAGTTGGGAGCAAGAGGGAGTTTTGAAGGGAATAGATGAAACAAGCCACGAACGCTGTACACGTCAAAAGCGTTCATTCTAACGTAGGGTGAAAAAATGGTAATTTACATCAAACACTTGCCGTAAAAAAAGAAAAGAAAGAAAGCAGGCTAAGCAGTTGACATTTCACTACTATACAAACCTGTCCTGTTCGATGTTCCTGAGAGGAGAGTAATGTAGGATACAGGCGGAAAGAAAGATAAGCAACACTGTCAGTTCTAACATTTCCCTGGCTAGGCAGTTATGACGTCTCCCTTTTCACCTTTCTTGTGGGCAACTGTGAATAGGCAATAGAAAAAAAACTGACCTGGTAAGGAACACTTGGATCGTGGGAGATGCGACACTGCAGTTCTGCGGTTGACCCCAAGATGACCCGTGTGTCCACAGGAGGCTTGACAATCTGGGTGCGCACTGCGCAGAAACGAGACCAGCAACAACGTTTTTTTTTTTTTTTGTCTCAGCGCTGATAACCTGTGTGGCACTCTCAAAGAGAAGTGACACTACCCCTCTGCGCAATGTTAACAAATTTAAGCGATTCCACGAACACTGACAAGAGTGGCATTCAATCGTCCTGCTGAAGACGACTTTGCTTCTTCAACTCGCTCAAGTTTCTGCTATGAAGCACTTTGTACTATCCAGCTCGATACGCTACTACTACCCTGGTTGTCCACAGTGACGCAAGGTACACATGAGTTGTGGCCTACTTTCATGCGTCAACATCCAAAACCATCCAATCCAATCCAATGGGTACAATAAAGTGCAGGCAAATGCACCTTACCATGAAGCAGAATTTAAAAGCTTCCTAACTACATGAAAATTCAGGCGTGTGAAAGCATTTACTGATGTTTTGCAGATCGCTGTTCTACAGTTCATTTTCTAAGGATCCTGAAAAAACTAACTTCTCCCATGCCATTCATTGCATGCCACAAGAGATGCTTCTACGCAGATAATTAATGCCGTCTTTTTAAATTTATTTTAAAAAGAACGCAGAGATCTGGAATGAACTGTGAAAGACCAACCAAGTGCATTCATGAAACCAGGGAGAAAATGTTCTGTCAACAACCACAAGCACATCCTGTCACCTAAATACGTCACAATGAGCTCAGGGCAGCGCTTGGGAGAAGATGCAAGTTTATATTCTGAAGAACACAGGCTTGAAACAGTTTGTAATCTGATGCAATATCGCAACAAGCACACTGAAAAATTTACGGTGTGGGATCCGATGATCACCTGCCTCCTCCCGCGAGCGCGATTTTCGAACGAGCGCGCTTTCCAGCGCACGTGACGTTTACCTCCGGGCCAGCGGCGGGCATCGAACTGTCCGCCGCCGTGTCGCTGCTCCTGACTCGGGAACCTGCCCCCTCTCCTCAGCGCCTGAAAACCGCGACGCGTGACGTTTCGAAGCTCTCTCTCCAGGACTCTCTCTCCTGGTGGCTCTGCGCTCTCGCTGACTCTCGGGCTCTGGGGCGCTTCCCTAGCAGATGGAGGATGGTACAGGGAACGCAGGGGTCGCGGATCGTATCCACCTCGCCGCCACATCGTCCGGACCGGGCCCTTAACCCCAATCGGACCTGATACCCGTCCCACTTCGCGGCACCCGTTGTGCCTTTAGCCGTCGCCCATAGCCCGGCCTCGAGGCGACGCTTCGATAAGTGATTTAGCTTTTAACAAAAAGTGGCTTGCGTTTTAGCGCTGTACCACTGGCCAATAAACCCCCTTTCGCCTGGCCCTTGGAGCCGTCGTCGCTGTGTCGGTGATCGAACCCGTGCGGCGTCTCCTTGTGGACACCGCGTAACCTCCCTGGGGCATTTTGATGGTCATTTCCGGGCGAAGGGGAACACCCTGAACCCCACTGAGCCCACAAGGGACCGTCGAGCGACATCGTAAGATCAACGTTCTAACGAGGTACCGGCTGTCGTTTGTTGCTGTAGCTAGACCCATAGCCCACAACGGACAATCATTCTGAACTGATGCGGTCGAGCCTGCACCAGCAGTGCAACTACACTTGCGGCAAATCTGCACTGGCAAATTCAGTTCATCCCCATCCCCCCCCCTCCCCTCCCCTCACCCTTTACAACGCAGCAAGAAGGCCCCTGACAACAAATGCTCTGAACATCATTGCAAGCGCCTAGAGAAATGTTACCTCCGACTACAAACAAGCCTGCTCTCTGGACAGTCGTGAGAATGGATAACCTGCTGTGCCTGTGTTTGACAGGGTCCGATAAGTGCTTGTGAGTGCCCAATGTCGCTCAGTGGTATGTCATTTCTTAGCCCGGTGCTTCTGCTTACGACTTACTCTCACCACCATCCACAGCCCATTAGCATCCTCTGCAGGACAAATGCCCCTCCCAGAGATTTCAAACCATTCCTGTGGCATGTTTTCCCAAACACACGGCTCCAATTTTTTCCATTTCGTGCCTTTGTTAGGTCTTAGCTCTCCCCCCCAACGGTCCAGCAGTTGTCCGTCATTTGCATCACATGACCTGCCCAATCCCTCTTCTTACGCTCAATTTGAGATAAAATGTCCTTGAACCGAGTTTGCTGCCTAATCCATAACAAGGTTTCCTTGCGCATAAGTGCTCACCCTAGCATTCCTCCTTCCATCGCTCAGTGGGTGGACCTAAGCTTCTTTTCAAGATTTTTTTTCTTTCAAAACAAACAGTTTCAAGTAAGAGTGACGTTTTCTACTCAAAGGCCTTGTCGAGACATGGAGAAGAAAGCAAGGAAGAAGCTGGACCTACCCAGTACGGTGAGGTGTGCCTCCCCGCTGGCGGAGCCGGCTGAGTTGGCACGGACGCAGCTGTACTTGCCCCCGTCGGACAGCACCACCGAGGCGATCACCAGGGTGCCGCTCTCCAGGATCTGGGTGCGGCCCTCGTTGTGCACCGGAACAACGTCTGGTGCAGCAAGATGAAACAGCGGGTGCACACATGAGACCCGGAGCACAAGCACTGGTGAACGTGCACATCTGAAGGCACCCCAGCTGGCTCAATCTTTTGTAAACCTGCAGTTTCCACGAGAGTTTACGAGGGAAAATCCGCAGTTTTTTTTATTACCGAGCACATTTCCACGCAGAAAAGGAAATGTTGCAAACTCAACGCAGCCGTCAATTTTTTCTCAGACAATTCACAAAATTTACCTCAAAGCAAACAAAAAACCTTATTCAGCTCACCAAGAAAAAGATATATGATTTTTACCAGGAAAAAATGATTGGACTTGCTATGTCCACAGCCTTTTCTCCCTGTCAGAGTGGCTTACAGCAAACTGCATGACAACTGGGACAACACTAGACGAGCCAGGACTTTGCCATTTCTTTCCACATATAAATTTCCGGAAGAGTAGACAGGCTGGTCTGCGGTCAGAAGAACCATGCCTGACAGGTCAAATACTAGCAAACCGTTCTTTCTATGTGAAAAAAGATTGGCCCGGGCCAGCGAGTCTCTTTGATCATCCAAATACTGCTGCCTACAAGACAGAAAACAGATGAGACAGAAGGGTTATCTGACCCACCATTGTACGTCCAGCTGGTGTTTGGCAGTGGAGCTCCGACAACAGCACATGAAAGCTGGGCATCCATTCCGTCGAGGACCGTGACATTCTCGGGCGCTCGCAAGAAGGCCGGCGGAGAGACTGTCACGAGGGGGGCAAGGAGTGTTGGGTAAGCACATAGCAAAGCTCCTAGGTGGCACAAGAAGTGCCATTTAGACAACTGATAGGGAGGGTTCGATTATTTCTGCAATTCCAAAATTGGGGGCAACATACAGATTAACTTGCTAGTGTTCCTTTTTCTTTGCCCAACTCACCCGCTAACACCCTAGACTTCTTTTATAATATCATTCTCAGTGTTGGTAGCATGAATGAGAGTGCTGCTAATTTTTTCTTCTCTTTGTACCAGGGGGGTACCCCTTCCCCCTTTCCGACCCCATGTTTCCTACACTTGGGATTAGTTTGATTCACCTGCAACACATTAACCAGTTCAGATGGTGCTGTTTGATTCACTGGTAGTGAAGACGTGTGCAAGATGAGTTCATGGTTTTGCCTGCACTCCCTGCCAGGGAGGCGCAGAAGTATACCATAAAAGCGCAGGTCTGGTTCCACTGCTCATGCAGGATGGCGGAATGGGCACTGCACTGCCGTGAACCGGTTCCAATGGACACTCAATCGGCAACAAAGAGCTGTTTGTCCGTGTTTGTACTACCACGGCCCATTCCTTTGACCTCCGTTCAAATAAGTTAACTCCTGGAATGAGCTAGGAGAGGGAAAGGATCCGGGTGGATCCAAATGGGGGGTCCCTTGGAAGTGAGGCGGGAGGGGCGTGGATGAATGAACCCCCACATATCTGTCCAACACAGCCACAGAGCAAGAACAAGACAGGAGGGGAAGCGCTGCTTCCTAGGGAGAGTCTTAGCACTTGGCACTGGTTGCACTACCAGCATCTGGTGCCGAAGATTAAAAAAAAAAAAAAAAAAAAATGCGGCTGCTGTGTGGCCACTGCGCGGCCCCAGAATGAATTGCGACCACTCTCATTTCGTCTATCAGGTGCCGCTACCCTCTCCTTGGCCAACAGCAGCTGCCAAGCTTGTAGTCCACATTGGTTTCCACCGTGACATCATCTGGCTGCTCACCCGTGCCCACTGCAATTTGCATTTTGCCTCCCACATAAACAGTCTTGCCCCGCGACCGCAGCCCCGGAGGAAAGGGAGGCTCACTCTTGACGTGCAGCCAGGTGGCGGCGCGAGCCTCGCCCAGGGGGTTCTCGGCCACGCACTGGTACACGCCGGCGTCCTCCATGGCCAGGGCCCCGATCACCAGGGTGCCCTGCTCCTCGTGCAGCTGGAAGTGGCCCGTGGAGGGGTCCAGGGGCTGGGCGTCCAGCAGCCAGCGCACCTGCGGGCGCGGCCGCCCCTCGGCCGCGCAGGGCAGCTGCACCTGCTGGCCCAGCTCCACGGCCGTCTCCTCCGCCACGTGCTGGCTCAGCGTGGGCAGCACTGCGCACGTGCAGGGGAGGGGAAAGAGGGGCACCCTGCTCGTTTACCTCCATGGACGCGTTCCATCAAGCGTAATTGGAACACGGCCTCGTAAATTTACAGGAATTTCTCCTACGGGAACTGCCTGGCTGCACTGGTGTGTGTTTAAAAGAGTCCTGCCCAATAGAAAAAGCTTCGTGCAAACTGGTAATGGCTGTCATACGGCCAGTGAGACAAATATTTTGTGGTATTTGTGAATCTTTGTTCCAATCCCTTGTGACGACGCCTGTACTCCCTATCAAGGCTGTGCAGGATTGGGGTGCCTTATACCAGTGATAAATGCAAAGCTTCATACTAATATACACTACAGCGAAATCAGTCACTGCAACTGCATGCTGTCACGGGCACCCCCATAGCAGCAAACAACGTTCCTCGCCTACTTGGCTTGGCTAGCCACATGGCTTTTTTTCGCTCTTGAAGGCAAAATCAACAAGGAATGGTCACATATCTTTAGTCGTTCATCTTGCATGAAGCTTACAAATAATACCTCACAAATACATCTTTTTGGGGCTCCACTCTTATAATAATTAAGCAACTTTAAACAGTCTTTTCCAATAGTATTGTTGCTTTTTCGCAACCACAGGCAACATTTCAGACTGTTCCTAGAGTCACGCCAAGGACAAGTGGAATGTGCCTACCCGGTACATGTTTGCACGCTCGCCGAAGTGCAGCTAGCCTAGACACTGGCATCATATTTCCCTCTAGTCCTGTCCCTTCATGACCTTCTAGTCATCAAGGGACAGGAGAGAGGTGCATGGAGACCTGCCACGCTACAGTCAAGTTGCCCCACACGATTAGACGGAAGAAAAACCCACCCGACAATATACAAGTGACTAGCATGTGTAGTACCCTGGTAATGAGGAATAAAATGAGCTGCCATATTTCAGTGCTCTGTTTGAACTTGCCACCGGCACCTATAGAACTCAGGGACTTAAACACTAATACACACCCATCTACCTTAAAGACTGGTGCACAACAGACCTTACAGACTACTAAGTTTATTAGATCTATTAGCAGCAACAAGCTAATGTGGTATTAGTTTTTGTGACGGAAATTTTCCATGTGACCCCCTGGCAGACTACAATGGCCTTACAACAAAGCCCAAGTGTGCGTTCCAGCCACTCAACTAACTGGACAAAAAGAATGCAGCAGCATAGGCACAAAGATGTAGCGACAAGTTCAACAAGTACATAGCAGGGAGACGCACGTTTACAAGTATTTGCAACGCAGGATAAGATGGGAGGCATCGAGGAAACCAGTAGTGTAAGTTTGGAGCCAAGCTTCGTCGCTCTCGTCTTCCCCAACCAGTGGCCTAGCACCGATAGTGTGTGTATCCCCAACAGAGATTGCCTCATCACATGACCCCCGATCAAGGTAGCTGATAAGCTGATATTATCCATGGCACTTCCAATCCCCCTTCCCCAAGATGCAGAGCTCAGTTCAGACTGAGCCACAGGTGACCACAACTCTTTTGCTGCCGCAAAAGAGGCCCGACACCAAGGTACACGCACCCGACACGGTGACGTTGGCGTGGGCCTCGACGGGTGTTGCAGCAGCGTCGGCTGGAGGGGAGCCGCCATCAGGGTGTCGCAGGCTGGCCTGGCAGGTGTATGTGCCGGCGTGCTCGGGTCCCAGGTGCAAGAGGGTGAGGGTGCGGTTCCAGTGGGTGAGCACGTGGGGCAGCTCCCCGAGGGGGTGGCCGTCCTTGAGCCACACGATCTGCACCTCCTCCAGGGGCCTGTTGAGGGGGGAGGAGGAGAAAGATGCGTTCACCATCACAGGCACACAAAAGGACGAGGATGAGCCACATGGGAAGAACAGCATCGAGCTCAATACACCACCTTGACCAGAACCAAGGGGAGTGTTTAACAAGGGAAGTGCCAGTAGAACACCTGTTATAAGAGACATTTGAATGAAAACAGTTGGGTTGGTCTTCCTATGTTTGCCATGTTAGCAACATCGCATACAAAACGTTTCCTGGGTGTTTCCCTTGAGTATCTCTTGTAACCAGGTTTTACTGCATCAGTGAGTGCTGGAAGGAGTGCCAATCTAACGCCGTGTTCTGCACAGCCATAGCTCCTCTGCACATGTGTGCGAGTATAAAATGTTCGACTGCAAATCAAGCAAGAATAACCAAGAGTTATCATGAATGAAACGAGATATATCCAAATAAGCATACTTTCTGTCGCGGAGCAAGAATTATCGAGGATGTGGAACAGCGCTCGCTCAAACGTCCCAATAAAGACACGGCATTGGGCACGGTGCCAAAGCACCCTCTCTCCTGAGTCGGCAAAGGCAAAACACCTGCGGCATGCTTTCCAAAGAGGCTTGCCCGTTCAAGGCCGTTCGGTGGCAATTTGTCACCTCAATTTTTGCTCTGCGGCTGCTACAGCACCCAGGGATGTGCAATAAAGCCATGATAGAGAGAGGAGGAAACTCATTTTTTGCCTCAGCATTATGGATGACGCATCGGTGCGTTGCCATCCTTTACATGTTCTTCTGCGAAAACTACATTTCTTCCTCACTCGACCGTGACTTTATCAGGTTGCCTGCATGCACTGTCACAGCCCAGCGGATTCCTCAGTCTCAAATATTTCTTCCTCCATGCTCCCGTATGTCTGAAGGCTTAAAACTGACAACCTAAATGGTCACAACAGCATTTACATGCGTTTCTTTCGACTCATTTGTGCACCATAATATGTATATATTACATATATACAAATGCACTAGGGTAAGACAGGTGAAGCAATCAGCATTCCCACGAAGCGTTAGTTGTCATGACGAAATGTGATATGTTACAAGATGAACACAATGTTGGCAATTTATAGAAAAAAGGGGGGTAGGATGGAGGGGAGCAAAAAAAAAGGCCTACAGTTTCTATCTTGCATTTGCGACATCTCCTCTACTCACAGCATTCACCCATGTCAGACGCAGACGTGATAGCTGCCACAAAGAGCAGACAAACTCGGTACTGTTGAAGTTGGTCCCATCCCACTACATCCCACTGCTGAGCAAAGAGGCCAGGTGTGACAAACAGCGACACTCACGTTCCGGCAGCAATGCACTCCAGGGTGCTGTCGTAGCCGTTGGCGAGGTTGTTGAACTCCCGGTCGGACGGGGGCACCACGATGGACAGCTCCGCCCTCTCTGCTTCACCTGGGAAGCGACACAAGGCAGAGCGGAAACAGGCCGTGAGAACAGACCCGGCTCCATCCCTTTGGGCACTTCTTTCCACATTGAGGATGGGCCAGGGCTGGCCACGAGCCACTGCCACTCATTGTGCGCAACTGTGAAAGAGGGGCTCGGTCTTTTTTAGGTCCCCCAAGCATAACCACTATCACAACAGCGGGTGTTTTTAATGAAAAAGCTTTCTCTGCCAAGTACCCAACGCTGCAATGCCTCCTACCAGCATAAAAAAGCATAACTGGCAAAGTTAAGACATTTAATTATTGTAACAGAGAAATTAAGATCGTTGCAAGAAAAAAGGTGAAAATACAAGAAATTACAACCAAGATAAACAAAGAATCGCCCACTTTGATAGCCAAAGCTGACAACTATTGTCCGTTGCAGAAAACTTGAGAGAAAAAAAAAAATCCATAAAAAACGAGAACTCAAAACTAAGTACCGAAATAGGAAAAACTGACCTAATCAAGAGCCCTCACAGAATTAAATAATAAAAAAGGAAAAATGAACCTGCAGAACCCCAAAGGCATACTTGATATTGCGTACCCAATGAAATTATATGTAAAATAAATAAACAACAACAAAGGTTTGGTCTGGGTTGAAGTCTTTTCTTCAATACCACCAAGGAAACGTAAAATCATTAAAGGGAGAAGCAGTGTAAGAATGCCTACACGTTAGTACCCAATTCTTTAGAAATCTCATATCTTTTTCTAACAGCCCCTGCCAGCTGCACAAAACTTAAAGGGGTCGTGAAGAGATTTTCAAAAAAACTGTGTTGTGTGTGCGCTTATAACCGTGGAACCTTGATAAACAAACAATGCATACCCGTTTCGTCGTCCGATATCGGAAATAGGTAAATAAATGCAGTTACGGTTTCACCGAGGCTTTCCTCCTCAACTCGTGAAGTGACGTTTCAGTAAGTTAGTAAGAAGCCAATCACAGTTCTCCCTCGTCTGCACAATATGTCGGCATAGAGCGGGCTTGCAAAGGGTCAGATAAAGCTACAACATTGGCGCCATGATGAAACTCGCCCTGCAACTGAACGGGAGACGTCTGATCTCTGATACGACTGATCAACATGGTCGAACTTTCAGTCAACAACACCGGGCGAGTGGCGCAGGCAGAAGTAACCACGTTTAATCTAAACTGGGCATTCGTAAACTGTTTACGCTGTTTCCACGAGTCTAAACTGTCGTTTTGCTAGCCGATATTCTTGCACAAGTTTTCCGATGTCTGTCTCACGTAGCCTGTAATGTGAGTTGCGCGAACGTGAAACTTCTGACCTGACGAGATACATGACCGAACGCTTAAAATGAGAGTTTATTACATAAACGCGTTTATCGAAGGAACTTCGAGTAGTCGGAACCTAAAACCCATCCATTATTCACTCATCAAGCGCAAAAATAACTAGCGAGAAGTAGCGATAGAGCGCCGAGTCGCCGAGCCCCAACATCACGCAGTTCGACTATTGCTTTCCTGTTTCCTGCAATAAACAATCCTGTTAACGCTGTTTTGTTGATTGTATACGCTCCGCTTTGGCTTACTGCAGAAGCGCTCAACAGTAAGTTGGCGGTTAAAGCTCCGGGTAGATTAGAATTTATGAAAACACGACAGACTTCTGGGTTACAAATGCGAAGAGGCTTTTATACAGCAGTTTTTCGCTGCGCGCGCTTCCCACGCCGATAGTGTAATGGATAAAGTGTCCGACTATGCTGGCCGTAACGTTGGGCTGGCCCGGAGGCCGCAAGTTCGAATCGCACACGGGGCACTTTTTTTTTTTTTTTTTTTTGCTTGAGGATCTTGGGCCATTTCATACAAAAAAGATACTATTCCGAAGAGAATTCGGGAAAAGAACGTGAAATTCAGCAGGGAAACTGGCTACAAACTGTACAAACACCCAGTAGGTCTGAGTTCTGCTGCAATGGTTGCCAGACAACTGAAGCGGTCACGACACCGCTCACGTGGATAGAAAACTGTTTTTTGGCAACGAATAAAGGATGCATTATTTTTAAAATATTGGGTTTGCAGCTTTGCAGAATATTATACACAAAGAACATCGAACCGCGTTGAACTCTCGAATGTACTTAACGTGACGTCATTCTAGTTGCGCTGCCGACCGCCGGCGCGCGCATGGTCGCTTGCGATGCGCCTCAAAACGAGAATTTCAACGGCGCCTCCTAAATTCCAGAAGCAATGAATTGTGAAAATATTTGGGATTTATGTTCTTAAAAGGTCGTTCAAGCAGACAAAAGTAATCAAAGACAAATGCATTTTCTCTTCACGACCCTTTAAGTCTCTGGTAACGGAACCATCGGTGTACACAGCCAACAACAGATGGAGGCCAGGGAGGGCAGGCTTACTCTCGTCCACGGTGAGCTCCAGGATGGGCCCCAGGGTGGCCTCGCCCGTGTGCGGGTTGGTCAGCTCCACCTGGTACTGGCCGCTCTGCTCGGGGCTCGCGTCCAGGATCACCAGCCGGTTGTCCTGGGAAGGACAATCACTCAGCAGGTCAGGCAGTGCTTGCCCACGGCGCAGCAGAGGTCCGGCTCCCAATAAAAATTACCATGGCACTAGGCACTCCTTCTGGTGTAGTGTTTGTTAAAGCTGAGTGGCCAATAGCCAAATATGTCCTCTCCTTATTATCCTTATCCTTTTTCATCTTTCTCTTCTCTTGGCTCAACTCACAAAGCAAAGAAGACACTCAAACAGGGACATGTTTTCTATTTGCGTAATCGCAACTTCAACAAGTTCAAATGACTTCTCAGTACACGACGTCAGAGGACACAATGCATTCCCTCGATCCACCTCGAGTCAGCCAGTTTTGCAGCACTGTGGTGATGCTGCAGAGATTGTGTGCTAGCACCACTTTCCGGAGTCCCCAGGTTTGAATCTCAGCCACGCCCAACTCTGACGCAACTCAACCACCCCATTTTTCACTCTTTGAGCCGTTGGACACTTCAGGTGCCACCCTACCCATTTTGTGTGCCGTCCGTGTGGTGTCGCATTTTCCACTTACTGCTCAGATAACTAACCCAGGGGTGAGACAGCTGAATCAGATTTGGGAGCAGTTTTGGAGCAGCGAAATCTCGATTTTGGAGCAGAAGAACCTTGATTGGGAGCAGTTAGCTACATTAAATTATGTCACCTTAGGAGCCTAAAAAATCAAAATTTCGGCAACTCTTGGGGGGGGGGGGAGTCCACTTTTTAATCGGTTTTGAGCGTACATAACACTGAAACAGCCTTTCAATAAAGTTTTTTCTACAAGAGTATCACAAGGTACGAACTGCACTACCTTTTTGCAAACCATTTTTTAATTTTTAGGAATTATGCATAGATAGCGTGGAGTGCCGTTGAAAATATCGACTTGAAAAACTAAGCAATCGTAAGGCATTTTTAATATCATGTGAATGCCGAAATAATTATTTTTGTAACCCCAGACTCGACTTTACGCACAAGTGTATTGATTGATTGATTGTAGGGCTAACGCGCCGACGCAACGCAGGCGATGAGGCGCGCCGTAGTGGAGGGCTCCGGATTAATTTTGACCACCTGGGGATCTTTAACGTGCGCCGAAATCTCGTACACACGGGCGTTTTTGCTTTTCGCCTCCATCAGAAAAGCGGCCGCCGCGGCCGGGAATCGAACCCGCGAACTCGTGCTCAGCAGCGCAACGCTAGCACTGAGCCACCGCGGCGGGTTACGCACAAGTGTAGAGCCACGGCAAAAGTTGCGCAAAACGAGGTGACAGTCGCTGCACCCTACCAGCCCTCCCATTTCAATCCCCAAGGTATACGTTCACTATGATCATAATTTGAGTAACGGTGGTATGTTTAGCCACCTCCCTTTTGGCATTAAATTTCACTTGACATAGATGAACCATTATTACTAGCGTGCAATAATAGCCCGTCCCGCTATCGGACACTGCTTGAACATTTTGCGGCGATGTAGCCTGCACCGCCACTTCTGCAGTGTCGATCGGCCCATTCCCGCCGCTCGCAAGCTTGCTGTCAAAGGCAGCAATACCTCAGCGTTTTATAACCCCGCAATGGGTCCGCAATTTCACTTCAAGCACGCACCGCGCCTCCCAGTCAAGGCCGAAACACGGCGAATTTGCGGGCACCAGGTCGTTTTTGATGAACTCCCGTCTTCCAAGTCACGCAACTTCCCGCACCAGATCAAACGACTAAATGTAAATCCAGCCACCCCCATAACCAAAACCACGGTAGGAATCGGCGAAGAGCACTTCGCCCGGCGGCCATGTTTTCTCATCTTAACCGCACCAAGATGGCGGCGCCCACTCATGTCGTTCCGGAGATACGGCGCTCCGAAAATTGCCGTTGTTTCGTCAACTTGCGCAAGTAGTTTGTCACCTCAGTACACATAAGTATTGTTTCTACAGGGCTTTGCAATGGTTTTTTATGGGAAAACTTTAAAAACGCCCAGAATATAACATGTCCAACCCGACATTGTGACTTTCGAAAAACTATCTCGGGGACATCACCTTGGAGATGCTGGAAAATTATGCAGTCAGTAAGCATTTTTTCCCACTGAACTGATGGGAGCGTTAAAATCCTTGGCTCACAGTCTGTTTCGGAGCAGTTTGGCGCAATTTTTGCAATTTTCAAGCTTTTGGAGCAGCCTGGCGCAGGACAACAAATTCGTATCAAAACTGCGCAATATGCGCAGCTGTCTCACCCCTGCTAACCCTTTCATTTTGAAGCACACCAGTTTGTGCCCATGTGCCTGCACGTCAGCCCACTTACAGGCACACTCATCCCAGACACACTGGCAAGCGTGAGCGCTCTCCAAGCGGGGGCCCACCTGCAAGGAGGCGTAGTTCTTGGTGTCCAGGTTGGTGGACACGCCCAGCCGTATCCAGACGGCTGTGGCTGGAGGGACGCTGTCCACGACCGGGGGCTCCAGGATCACGTGACCGCCCTTGCGCACCGCCACAGGGACTGCCTCGGGGGACTCCTCCGTGGCCGTCAAGTCTGCGGGGGGGGCAGGAACGACGACACACCCCACTGGGGACAACCGGCCTCCCTCCAATGCACACCCACATTATTCTGATCCGGCATAAGTGACATCGTGGTGACCACGAGATGCCTGATATGATGGGAAATTTGAAGGCTAAACAGCTGCAGACAACTTTTAAAAAGGAGAGCAGTAAATGGTAACAAATTTTTCAAGATGATAAGTCTTTCTTGGGCTGCTAAAATGTAAAAATTTTGGTCGGTCTGTGTGTCTGCCTGTGTGTCACTCGAATCAGCCAGCAATGTCACTGGTAAGTGACTGATTAAGGGAAGAGGGAGAGTGGGATATAGAGTGATAGAGGAGGGGATGGAGAGGGAGTCTGGGCAGTGGAAATTGGAGGAAAGGGAGATGGTTGGGGGCAGAAAGTAGAGATAGAGGCAGGAGAGGGGAAGGCCAAATGGAAAGAGAAGAGGGTGAGAAGGACTTGAGTGAGAGGAGACATGAGGGGGAAGGAAGGGGATGGGCAAGAGCACCAGGGAAGAGGGAGGTCAGGAAAGGGAAAGGGGGCCTAAGAGGAGAATGCGAGGAGAAAGAAGAGGGAAAGGTAGGACGGGGACAATTGGAGAAGTGGAGACAGTAAAGGTAGGGTTAAGTCGGGGGCTAGTAAGAGCAGGAGGGAGAGGGATAGAGGGGGAAATATGGGGGAGGGAAAGGGGAAACACATGAAGGGTAGGAGGCAGAAAGGGGAGGACGCATTGCATGGCAGGGGCAGCCAAAACATGCGGCCAATTTTTTCACCAGTCCTACCAAAACGAACAGGATATGCAATCTAGAAGCATGTGAAGTTGGGCAAGTTATTGGCTTCACCTTCAACGACATCAACGAACGGTCAAAAGACCACAGCTAGAAGTGAAAATATGCATCAAAAGCGCCAGAGTCATGCTGTAATTATAATTAGTCCTTATGGAGCTTGTTTCTATTGCGAGCCTGCATGCACTGGCCAGTTCCTTGTTTGCTGATCCCAGTTTTTGTAAACGGTAAGGGTTTCTGTACTGCACTGGGTTGTTTGAAGAACCACCAGAGCCCTTTTTGTGGCTCGCACCAAGGCAGTCATGTACCAAGTTCCTCTACCACGTTGTAACAAGTACATAGGTCAAATGGGTGAACATTTCAATTCCCAGATACCTGAACCTAAACAAAATGAAAAATGGCTACAGGCATGGCCACATATCTGCCCATGGCTCGGCTGCAGCTGTGTTGCCGTTATTCACTGCACGTTGTTCACTCAGATGGTAAGAGAAATAACCAAAGCGGACATGATTAATTACAACAAAAGCCTGGCAAGATTTCCGCTCTAACTTTTTTTCCACACACCAAATTACGTAAAATACCATTTACTTTCTGTCAATTACAAAAGGTATGGGTGCAAAAGCACACATGGACACAGTTTCATTAGACACGTACTACAACCAAGGACAAACACTGCAGCTGCTGCCACAACAAAGAAAAGGAGGGAGGAGGAGGAGAAGGAGAGATCTGTCAACAAGTAAAAAGGAAAAAAAGAAAAGGCGGCGGCGACAGCTCCATGCCCCACGGAGCACCCACTCGAGCGTTGCGTCTCTTCTCAAGCGTGTCTCAATGGAACAGTCAGCCTCTCCCACGTACGGCCTCACGCGTGCGAGCCACTTCATTACACGTTTGCATACAGACGGCACCGCTAATAGATTTATCGCCCGACCGTAACAGCCAACAGGTCTTCACATTAGCTGCTACCAAGCCTCTGGAGTGCTTGCGGTCTGTGCGATGCAACGAGTAAATTTCTGACACCCTGAGCTCCCTCAATTATCGTTCCTTTCCGGCTTTTTTTTAAGCTTCATTACGGCAAGGCAAGCAACTGTAGTGAGACATGCTCGGCCACATCAAACAGGAACAAAACCAGTACTTTGAACTATTATAATAAAAATGGAATAACAAAGAAAAGAAAAAGGAGAAAGCAGAAAATTGGAGTGAGACAATAAGGGTGACGCATTAAAAAAAGGCTACATGCTCCTCCCCCATGTATAATTCTACGAGGACAAGTACTTGTTGGCAGGTCAACAATATGGAAAAAAAAAAGTGAAACAGAAAAACTATATGCATGAACAAAACAAGGCTCCTATGCTCCTTGGCATTTCAATGAAATACCCTGGCATTTAAAAAAAGCATGAGCCCACCCAGTCTGTGAAGGATACCATTATGACTGCTGAACCCATGATCAGACACACCATACAACAGCCCACCGCACTACCTTGCAGCCTCTGGTTGGGAAGATCTTTGAGCCTACATCCTTCAAAGCGTCGCTGTGGAAAGCTGACATTTTTCTTAGCCATCACATTACTGCACCCACTGAAAGCGCTTAGCATGGTACTCAGGCTTACGAGAACCTTCCTGCGAGATGTATGAGCTTAACAGAAGGAATGCGGCTTAAAGGTACGCTAAGGGCAAAATCAAGTTTCTTTTTGTCTGTTTTCACATGAAGATGGCAGCTTGCAGGTGTAACAGCGCAATATTTGTAACAGTAGCCTACAGGTGTACCAGTGCAATACTTGAATGCGTAAACCCACAGTGCACATCCCTCTTCCCACTTGGTCTCAGCTCTTCCTCTCAATTGCAGAAGAGAAGGTTGGCCCATTGCATTTCGCAGTAGATCTTCGACATAACACATGACCGTCACAAATGCCCCCTTTTCTCCTTCTTATTCCTTTCAGACATACCTACATTGTCAGAGCTGCCTTCATTCACTCCTCTAGTGGGGTCTGCAGCCTGAAGTAATCACAGCCACAACATCCTCACGCGCAGCTCTTCACAAAGCAAGACTTGAGCGCAACTACTCAGACTAGCTGAAGGAGGCGTCAAACAACCACTCAATGCGAGACCCGCAGCTGACCACCATGGTGAACAAAGGTGGTGGGCTCGCTGCAAAGCTAAAAGGTTGATTTTCTTGTTTCCCACTCGCAGGACCGTACCAAGACTGGTAAAAAAAAAAAAGACTCTCCACAGTGGCCATGAAGAACTATCTCCAAAGCTGATGCTTTCTTTTTCCCATTTATCCTCAACCTTCCAGTCCTAGGTAGTCATCTGTGGCCCCGACTTGGACCACGGGCTCTCCTTTCCCAATTAAACCAAGCGCCACTACTTCCCCTATACTTCAGTACAACTTAAGAATGGCAACAGCACAAGTATACTCCGGAACAAGTTGAGAACGACAATAGCTCATGTACGGTATCGCTCCGCCTAAGCGACGGACCCGGATGTCAACGGGCGCGCGATTTTGAAAGGGATTGCTAATGAATGCGTGATATCGTCTGCCTTTTCTCACGTAGTTTGTTTGTCGTCTCTGCAGTAGTTTGTAAGCATATTAAGTCCAAAAAATCAAGGAAACGGCTCATACCATGTTCAAAATATTCCAGTAACGCACTACATGCGCCGCGCGGAGTAACATCCGGCTGCGGTGATGAGGCACAGCGGCAACTTCTGTTGCCGTTCTCAACTTGTAACCGAGTATAGCGTATTACACCGCTGAAGTGACGGACCTGCGCTGTCAACAATACGCATGTTCTGAAAGGAGCCTGCATTAATGCGTGCCATCGCCTGCTCTTTCCCCCATAGTTTGTTTGGCGCCGATGCAGTAATTTATAAGCAGATTAAGCTAAAAAAATCACGGAAACGACTCGTGCCCCCTTCAAAGTACTTGCAGTAATAAAGTGAGCGCCGTGCGGAGAAACAGCCAGCTGCTGTAGTGAGGCACAGGGGCAACTTGCACCCTTGGCCCTCCCCTCCGACCACTCACGTGCGACCTGCAGACGGGCCTTGGTGCTGAGCAGGGCGCCGGCGGTGTTCTTGGCCAGGCACTGGTAGGCGCCCGCGTGGCTCATGTTGACGGCGTGCAGCACGTGCACCAGGCGCCCGGTGGCCCAGCCCGTGAGCGGCCGGCCCCCCTTGAGCAGCTGCAGCCGGGGGGCAGGGGCCCCCACCGCCTCGCACCGCAGCGTCCGCCGCTCGCCCAGGCTCACGTAGCCGCCCTGGGGCTGCTTCAGGAAGCGCGGGGACAGCTGGTGCTCTGCGGTTCCGTGGGAGGAGAACGCATCGCAAACGTCACTATCTTCTTCAAAAGGAACTGGCGGGAACACAGACTGCGGGCGACGAATGCAAATTCAAACACGTATTCTTCATACGCGTGCGCATTGCTCCTTTATCTGCCACTGGCCGACACAAAGTAGGACATGGAAAGGGAATGGCAGAACACGCTGCAGGCGTATCATCTTTCTGAGGAAATGGCAAAAACATAGATTACTACAGGCAACGGGGGCCAAATTCAAACACTCGTTCCCACACGCGTGTATTGCTCCTCAATCTGCCACTGCCGACATAAAGTAGGGAATGAAGACGGAATGAGGGGAGCATGCTGCAAATGCACCTTTTGTGAAAGGAATCGACATGAACGTAGGCTACAGGCAATGGATACAAATTTAAATACACGTGCCTGCATTGCTCCCCAATCTGCAAGAGTGCCTTTGCTGCTCACAGTGATGATCCACGCTCCAGCTTCAAAATCCACTGGATGACACAGTACTGTCCCTACTGAGGTGAGGAATCCCAATAAAGGGGCGTGCTGTTTGCACTTATATACTGTACTTATATCCGCTGCCATCTCTTCCTCTCTCCCTCCCTCCCTTTCTTCCCCCCCTCCCACTTCACTCCTCATGTGAGGGAGAAACTTGATGACCTGTCACTTTTTTTACACAAGGAACAATGCATGCACACAGAAAACAAAACATGTTAGTGTATGTTTCCAGCCCAGCATTCATTACCATTCTGCGATGAAATAAATATCCTTCCGAATGAGCAAAACCACGCAGAGGCGTGCAATAACAGTGCACCTTGTTAGGACTGCCCTACACGGCGTTGTGAGGTCAAGACTGGGCAACAAAATGCATTAAAAATGTTCACACAAAGCAGCAAGCACAGCAGCAGCTGCTGAGACTGCAATATAGCATGTGCAGACACTCAGCTCGGAGTGAATGCCTTCCCTTCTATGCTGCTGGACTGAATGAAAGAGCTGGTCTTGTGACGTGACACCAATAACGAAAGCAACAGGACAAGGCCTTCTTGCCTTGTAACACTTTGCCCTTTCCAGAACCCAAAAGGAGGTCAACACACAACTGGAACACAGCGCCCAGTTCACCCACAAGCCATGAGATTATGATCATTCACTGTGTCGAAGTTTCAATACATCCTCCACCCCTTGCGCGTGACATCAGGCATGTAGAGGCTACAAGTAGCGTTTCCAAAGCCTGAACTACAAAAGCCTGGCCCGCTTTAGTTAGGCAAGCAAAGTTCAAGCCAAGGTTCAGCAACAAGTTGGGACAACTAAGTGTACAAATCTGGCGTCACTGCCTACAGTGTCGGTTAAAATTAGTACTTCAGTGCCACGCCTCCCCAATTCTGAGCTAAATTTTGCTGAATCAAACAAACGCCCAAGTTCCCAAGTATTTTGCAGGTAAATTAAGTTTCACAAAATGAAGGCAATAAATTGACAAAGTTCACTAATGCCCACTTCCACCAGTGCAATATAACTGCGTAGACTCATAAAACTTCATTCTCTGCTTTCCAAATCTTGCGATAATTCCCCTTTCCTACCATTTCCGCTACATTCTGCCCCATCTGTCTTTTCTTATCACAGGCTTTGGGGGTTCGCTGTTTTCGCACCTGTGTCAAGCAGGATGGTAGCATCCAGCTGCGAGAAATTGAACTATTGAACAGTGTACAAATTATGGCAGAACTTGATTTACAATGCTTTAGTATCTTTATTAGAGTGGTACTTTTCTGAATGACACTGGTAAAGAGAGAGAGAGAGAGAAACAACTTTGTTTCCAAGGAAGCTAGAAGGGAAAGGGGTAAAAGTGCCCTGTCCTTTTCAGTCGTCGGCTAGGAGCCTTGACCCCTGGCGGCTTCTTCAGATTCTTGGATCAGTAGTTGTTGTAGGAGATCTTCGGAGCTGAGCAGCACCATCTCCCATTTTAAAGATGTTTATTCCTTTGTGCCTTTTTGTTTTTCTGGACATGCCCATATTATGTGTTTGAGAGCCTCTACACTAAAGTTTGCTGCTGAAGCATATACAGTTCTACAAGGAATAATCAATTGAAAGGAAATAAATAATGCAGTCACACCTTCCCAATACAATGTACCATCAGATGAAATCCTTCTTTCAGGGAGACCAGAACACAGGGATGAAGGGTCAACTTTTCAACAAACGAACAAATTTTGATGAAATTTTTAGGGATGACTCACCTCATTGCTTAAAAAAAAGGCATAAAATTTGGTTACTGCAGCGTAATTTCAAATAAAGCTATGCACGTCATAATCAGCAGCTGAGTGTGACAGTGACAGCTTAGAAAAACTATAATTTCAAAAATACAAAATATATGCCCTTTTTTTTCTTCGTAGGTAGCCTAAGAACAGCCTATTTATTGTGCAAGATCAGGATAACAAGTTGCAAATTAGTACCTTCTTTTTGCAGATATAGAATCTGTTGAAAAGTGACCTAGTCTTCTCATTTGCTTTGTAATTCACAAATTGATTTTTTTTCCTTTTGGGGAAGAATTAAAACAAGAAGTACCTGGTCTGTTCCTTCCAAAATTTCAGTCCAGGAATCACCTTGGAAACAAGTTTTGGCTATGCAGTTCGAAAACCAACGGCTTTCTAAGCGTTCGGTTAGCCAAAAAGCGCAAATTAAGAACAATCGATTCAGTTTCGGTTCCTCCCCGAATGTTTCCATTTCACAGCCCTCTCGCCGCGTTTAGGAAGCGCGAAAAATAAACAACAACAGAAAGATTTCCCTCGTTCATACGCTGCTGGGGCGTAACTTAATCGGATTCGAATTGTTCGTTATGTTCTTCGGCGGGAAAAATCAGCGCATACCATCCACACCTAGAGCAAACTATTATCAATTAAATTCCGGGGGCACTGCCCACAATTCACTCCCTCCCTCGCGCATCAACCGCCCTTTGAGTAATGTTAGCTCGGCCTTGAAACAAACAAACAGCGACCAGAAACACACATTTCGCCTGTCGACAACCCCCTCCGCGAAATGTTTTTGAACCTCCACGCATGAGAGAGTACGGCACAATTGCCCGTTACTCGGATGTCAGTCTCCTTTCGTAAATGGCGCCCCTTTACTTGGCAGACTGCGTGCTCCAAGGAGACGCCAGGGTTCATCGACTCTGCCAGCCCTCGTTTCCAGCTTATTTTCCTGTCAACGAGAGCCAGGGTTGTCGAGAGATGTGTGACAGCTTTACAATGGCAGGGGCCTGGCACGACGCCAAAAGACGCCCAGTGGACCGGAAGAAAAACGCACTCACGCACGCTAGCGGAAAGGCTTCGAACGTGAGAAAGGATAGGACACGCCAGAAACAGTAACTCTCCGAATGAAACCTTCTCGGAATGAAATCTCCTACGGAGGGAAATGGTTACAGTCGTGTGAATGTGGGTCTTGATATTCGATCTATCTGCGTCACATGGCTGCGCCTCAATGGTTTGTTTAGTCTTCAGGCATCGGAGCTGTCACGGCTAGATACAGGAAAGCAAAGCAGATGTGCTACGAAGCTCCAAGCTAGCGTAAGTGTGACTGTACCATACTTTACGGAGTTGACTGAAAAGTTTAGCCAAATTTCAGAAGCATTCTTTCCTTTGGTTTCTTCTCAACTTTCTCTCTTTTTTTTTTTCACTCTGCTGTAGGACAGTGTTATCTGGAAAATTACGTCAAATTTCAGAATCGTTCCTTTCTTTGATTTCTTCCCTTATCTATTTTCGTTTCTGTTTTCCACTACAGTGAAACTCGAACAAGAAGACACCGTGTTTGAAAAAACGCAGAACACAAACTTTTTGTTTCTTCGCTGCTTACGCGTTCCTAAACGCGATCCCGAATTTTTTGGCCCCTGAACATAGAGTGTAACGATAAAAAAAAAGAAGGGTGGGTAAGTGGGTGGAATAATTTACGTAGCAGTTTGGTTTAGCTTTAGAATTATTAACTACAGCTTTAGCTTGGCTTGGCATAATTATTCTGACACACCTACATGGTGCAAGCTCTTGACAAACCCTTTTCGCAAGTGCCTGATGAAATTAATCATGGTATTTTTTTAAACACAAATCACTTGACCCTGCTTTTTTAGTAACATCAAATTATTGCGCAACACGAAACAAGTAGTAAAATATGGTGACATCCCGTCAGAACCAGGAGTCACAAATCTGGGTGTTTCGCAGGGATTGATTTTAGTAATGCCCCGCCTTTCTAAATATTCCTGCATTTTGTGTTCCAACAATACTACTCTCTCATCACATTACAGCGTTTCTAATTAAACACCAAAGTTAAACGCATACTTGCAAAAAATTGCAAGCAGAGTCAAAATAGCCCACTACAAATTAACTAGGGAAAAAAAATCTTCCATTTCATCTACAACAATCCATTCGCAACCCCACCCATCCATCATATCTATTTTAACAATCATGCTGCTCATTAATTCATTCTGCAACTTTTTTGGCAGTGTTTTTTGACAAACATCTAAAATCTGACAGACACTTGAAACTTCATTTTTTGGGGGGGATTTACATTCTTATTAAAATTCGCTACTCTTTCTAAAGTGTCATATCTTTTGTCTTTATCCTTGGCATTTTCGCACAGTCATCCGACCCATGTGAACGCCCATCTGCTTCCTCTTCTAGGTCATAGAGTAAAGTACTTCAATTACTTACGTTCAATTATTATCAACCATTATCAATTATCAACCACCTCCCTGGCATGATCCCATTGCCACATGAGCCTCACTTCCAACCATGTGTACTTGTATTCAATAATGCTGAAAATGAATTAACATATCACAGCTATTCTAACATAGATAGCACAAGGCTTTCAAAGCAAAACAGCATATTACAACAAACAGATTAAACCATTTATAAAAAAAACAAAACAAGCAACACTCTTTTTGCTTTTCTGGAATATAAATTTTCAGTTGATTACTTGCCCCCAAAAAGTGATTTCAAAAACCAACTCTTTCTACGGGTTTGCAAAAGAGTACCTACTAAGAACAAACAGTAATCAAACAAATGCGGTATGTTATTTTTCCTGTCTTGTTTCACACATTCATTTTAGATATAGTGCATTTTCTACGCATTGTGACTGATCAGCTGATAACTGCGTTCCAGACTTACTATGCATGCGTAACTGTTTATCACAAGTATTTTTTTGTTTCTGGCACAACACGGCATTAATACGACCAATTACTCGTAGGAAATCTACGAGTTAATTTCCTAAATGGCAGCCCCTCCTGTAAAACTTATTTTGTGCATGTATGCTGATGCACTTGACAAGAGAATAAATCCTACGTAAAAAAATAAATCTGAAATCTAAGCTAATTACTTCGAATTGCAGCAACCTTTTTCAACTGAAAACAGCTCTACACGAGCTAAAGAAAAAATCGCATTATTCGCTGTCTTTCGAACTTTTCTGTGCCCACAGTAAATAACAATGATTGTTAATGCACGGTATGTTTCAGCACCATAAACAATTTAAACAATTAAATAGACAATTTAAAAGGCAAGGAAGTCCCATAGCTAAGAAAAGGTAATAGATTTAAATCAATGCCAACTTCCTGAAAACCGATCAGAAAAAAAAAAGTATTCTCATTGGTAGACAGTGAGCACAGTAAAAATTCGTCTTTTTGCCACCATGCACTCCTGCACAGACAGCCTCGATGTAGCTCATGCGATACTACTATTCTTTTCTGGAGCCTACCGAATATGTACTAGACCGATTTTGGAGTACGCATGTTTTGTGTGGAACCTGATGCAGGCCAGGTCAATAGATAAGCTGGAGAAAATTCAGAACAGAGCTGAGTGGTTTGTTTTAGGGCGGTACAAGCGGACAGGCAGCTGTACTGATAAGTTTTTTCTTTTGTGCGTGTTTCATGGCAACACCGAAATTGTTTGTGAAATCTATTTCGATTGAAATGGCCACCAACACAAAATGAAGAACTACTCTGCAAGGACAGGTATGTTTTGCCATTCCTGTTTTTGTGATGGCTACTAGAGACTGGAACCGGCTGCATGGATGATGAAGTGTTTTGCTCCAGTGTGCAACGCCTTTTTGGCAAAGCAGGACACTTAAGTGAATAAAGGAAAGGAGAAAAACAACTCCCATTCATGAAATTCCCCCCAGGAAAACTGTCTTTCGCCTCTCAAAGTTCGCTACATGTTAACTACATCAGCAAAACATGTATGGTATGGCTGTGCATAAGCTATCATAGTTCATTTTTCAAGCATAAAAACATTTTTCTACCGATAAATGAAACATCCAGAGAGTGAGGTAGGAATACAAGTAACATTTTGGGACTCTGCGTAATTTTTGTCCGCACATATTTCTGAAACTTTCACACACTGAGACTACAATCATCCTTAAAATAAGCCAGACATATCAGTTGAAAAAGTTTCTAATTATCGTATGCTGTGCCCTGTTCCTAATTTTTCATAATAGTTCAATTGCCTCAGATCCTCTGTTGTTATAGTGCTCAGAGCTGGACAGATTCTTTTTCTGTCTGGTTGGTACAAACTATAAGCACACTCACTAGCAATCCTGAAACTGGATTGCGAACAAACTGCAACAGAGAAAGCATTGCCTCGTGTATAGCAAGTGTTTAATGAGTGCATCATTAATTTTTGTCTTCAAAATAAGCAGGAAAAGATCCTAATTGTCATCTTTCCCTATCGATAACAGATTCAGTACTGCAACTTGGTGGTTCAATATGCAATCTACATTTCTGTTTTATTTATATTTTTTGCGAACATTTCTGACATCCCATCAAAACAAAATCCTCAAACTGCTGTTAACGGCTCGTAGATTTTTAAATTTCTTTTTGTTTCAGTGCAGCATATTCTTATGGCACTCAAGTAAGCGCAAAGGATAACCAAACACGGCAATTCTCTAATTAGCTTCATGGGATGGCTGGTTCAAATGCTTTTTAAGGTACAAATTTTTGGGTGCCAGCATTCCGCCAGTGCACAGCATTTCACAGTGCTGTCAACAATGTTGACAGGATGTTGTCAGCTTAGCAACTGCAACACACATACGTAACAGTAACTCTCACATTTTCACATATAAACTTAGGGTGCAGCTGGAACCAACTTAGATTTTTTGTACATTTGGTTTCAACCACTAAGCATAACAAGTTGATAACTTTGGCAGATTCGTTGCCTGCCTCAGATAAACTGCAACTGATGTCTCAATAGAAGCGTGTAAAACAAGTTAAAATTTAGAGTCATGGAATGCAACAACAGAACAAAAGATTTCCCCTTTTTTTCTTTAAACTGTTTGGTACTGGTCACACGCTTACGACGCTTCTTCTTGTGTCATTGGACCTGCTGTGCAGTGCATCCAGTGATGGAAGAAATTGGTGCTTTGCATTCAGTTCGAACATACTCATGAGATCTAGACAAGTAAAATTAACATATAAATATCAGATCTAATTTATATTGTATGAAATTGCATTTGAAGAAGATAATCATTACCATCATAAACAGCCCTACCACTAGGTCCACTGCAGAGAGAAAAAAAAAAAGAACCAAACCAAAATATATAAAAAAAACGATTACGTCCCCATGTGGCGTGTGATGCCGCTTTAAAAAAACGCAACTGAAGGCTTTCAAATTTAAATACCTATGCGCTTCTGTGACCTCTTTTCAAGTGGCCAGTACGATTTCAAACCTCCTTCGACTCAGATAAACTGCAGTCGAACTTCTAGACCCAACAAAGGTTGGCACCACAAACAAAACTCGTTCGATCGGCAACCGCTCCTCTTTATCCGAAAGAGGTGCTCAAACGAACGGGGAGAAAAAAAAAAAAAACGGTGAGAAACGCCTCCATCCGCGATGCAGTCACGACCTCGGCGATCGGAATTCCTTTCCGAGCGCTCTCGAATCGGTTGGGTGGGCCTCGCAACACCCTCCAAGTTCGCAATAACGCCTTTGTGCAGCACCGTTCAAAAGCCCGTGAATGCGATACATTCCACATTGTACGCGGGAACACCCCCCTTCGTGGCTCGGGGGGTGCCAAAAATAGTTTCTCTCCGAAATGCCGGACCGACCCTCCAGATGGTAAAATCGCATTAAAAGATGGCAAAAAGCAACGCCGGCTCCCCCCCTTCACAGTCCAAATATTTCCGCCATCCTAGCCGGAATATTTCCGTCGCGTTTACAAGGGAGGCCAATCTAAACAAACGGGCCCTTGCGACTTGCTGCCACGCGCGCTACGAAGTTTACGTTTAAACAATCACACAAATCTCCGCGAATTTTATACAACTGTGAAGGTGACAACAACAAAATCGCGAGAGTTACCAAAACGAGCGCTCACCGTTTTGTGCGGTGCCGACTTGCAAGGTGCTACATAACAGCGTGCATAGGAAAACGAAGCGAAGTCTGTAGTCGTCTGAGGTCATGGTCGATGTTTTGCAGCTGTTCCGGCGCGTTTTGAAAGTCTGGGCACTGAAAATGTGCGCAAGTGTTGTGCGTCCTCTCGCATTTGTGAATTCATCCGTTTTCCTCATGGTCTCACGCGCACAAGATCATTCCGACGCTTCTAAAACTCGAAGCAGCACTCCGGCGGGGCACATCTCGGAGCGGTCCAGAAGCGATATCACGGTTCACAAGCACGGATCTGCCGACGCCACACACGACACTCCCCGCGTTCGTCCGTCCTTCACGAAGCGAAGGGTTCCGCGCTCGCGCGGCCGAGATCGGAGACGTTCACACGCCGCCGCAGAGCCGTGAAAGACGGCCGAACTGGCCGAACATCGGACGCACCATTGTTATTGCACTCTAGGGTGCCGCCATATTGCAAAACTCTCCCAAAACTTCTCCGGGGATCACTCGTAAAAGTTGTGTCCCGCGCTCGCAGCTGGCATGACACTCGCCAGACGCGTCTGGAGGCGCAAGCTGCGGCTCGGAGCCCGCACGTGAAGGGTTACACCGCGCCCGCTGTCTTGTACGGTGTCCGTGTCGTGCCCTGACAACGGGCATTCGGCGCGCGTAGCGTAGGCAACAGACAAACAAACGGCCGCGAGATGTGTCGCGCTTGACGTCACGTGACTCCACTCAGCGCGTTCGAATCTACGTCTGAACGCCAAAATAAACCTCCGCGCAAAACTTTTGTGACGTAACACTCGCAGCGTTGCGAAGTGGGCGCAGAGTAGAACGCAGAGTTGTCCGGGGCGCAACGTATTAATCGAACGCGCTTCGCGCGTGGTCACGTGACGCGCGCGTTGTTGAGGCCGACAACCTGTTGTCGGGCGAGCAGTAGCAGACGGAAATGGTCGGCATTGCGGCGAGCGACCGGGGAAGAGAAAACAATAATAGAATAAGCGTTTAAATTCCAGCTCCGCGGCGGCTAGCAAACCAGTCGGGCGAAACGAGCGGGCTGCGTGGGTTCAATCGGACAACCCACATCGCGGCGACCGGAAGCTTTTTGCGTGCCGCTCCGCACACTCATCGCGTGCTATTGCCGACAATCGAGGAAACAAAAAACCGTCGCGGTGACACCAGTCCGGAGCATCTCTTATTTTTTGTTTGCACCGCCCTGATCCGTTTCGTGTGCAACTAGCGCGCACCGTTTCGGGGACACTCGCCGATCCTGTTACGCGAGCGTATGTTAATTTGAACGCTGAATCCTCGCTGCACGAAGCTAGCCTTGATCCCTGCGATGAGCAGTGGCCGCTTTTCGACCGGCCGGCTTTAACGCATCGATGACTCGGGTTCCGTGAGAGGGGCCGTTCTGGCGATGATCTCAAGTGCAACCCTCGCCGCGGGGCTATCTCCCCGTCCACACCTAATCGCGACCCGACCTTGTTTGAACAGGAGGCGCGCTATGTGCCACGTAGGGCACGTTTTGTGTACACTAAACACCGGAATGAAAGCCTCAGACGTAAATGACATCACACATCGGATTTGTAAACGCACATCCAGGCGCTGTTTATACAATCGTCGGCACCCCAAAAGAATTTTTTATAGTACTACATAATTTACGATTTTCTATATATGATTTAGAGTGCGTATTTAAACTGAACTAAACGGTTATTAATTACGCGTAATTTTCGGCGAGCGAGTGTTTGTGTGCCTAGGCATACGTGTGCGAATAGATGTACGCAGCAAGGGGTCATAGCAAATACATAGTTTATTCAAGATATGTACACACATAAACACTGCTAGGTAAAAAACAAACCACGGGGTCATGTACACAGACGGCCATTAGCTTGAACTGCACAATCTTTAAAAATGGAACAGCGACTCACCTTGTTAAGAGGAGAGTAATAAAAGCGACTCGCATGACTCATAGTGGCTGCTGGCCCTTTATGCAAAAATTCCACAAAATTGTGCTTTTGATCAAACGTTTCTGTTATACCTAAGCCCTCTCAACTTCTACACACTGCTGTCGTGTGCGACAGCTCGATACAATAATACAAAATGCATCAGATTAAATAAAACTGAACATAAAGAGCACCCGTTTTAATACATTACAAAGCAACACTGTTCACAACAAAACATGTCAGGCAGGACGTCAGCGACAAAGCTCTAGTTCCATCACATACAGTCACCTATGTATTTATATATATATATATGTATAAGTATAGAATTTAATGGCATAGATCGTACATTGTACATGTAGCATATTGCACGTGGAAAGATTTCCAACTCATCACAATGCATTTGTGTCCTCAAAAAAAAAAGGGGGGGGGGGGGGAATTATTTGAAAATTCATTAACGTTAATGTAGCATGAAAAACATTTTTCGTAGTATTCTCAAAACCCTGTCACGACAAAGTTGTTACTGAAATGGTTCCACACCTCCGCACAATTACCTTCAAGTGGGCAAGCACAAAATTAAACAATGAAAATGCTGATGATCAATTTAAATCATTCCAGATTTTGAAGGAATTCTGTTATGAGTTGTTAAAAAAATGTGGTCCCTAATAACATCATACAACCGAAGTGACGAGATTACAGAAGAACAGACTTTCAATCAAAAAGTCCAGGGAGTGAGATTCAATGGCATGAATAGACTTTTGGGGACAAAATAAAATAAAAAAGAACCAACCAACAAACAAAACAACAAAGTGCCGAAAATGTGTACAAGACATGTCATGGGAAGCTTCAGGTAAATACCTTACTTCAAGCACTTGGTCCCAAGACTTACGACGTGCCATAAAACATTTTGTTCAAAATTTTGGCTGAAATTTAAAAAAAAATAATAATAAAAAAACAAAAGCTGCATAAAACTAGGAGTTAATGTATCTTTTTTTTGTTAGGAAAGGCTAAAGAGAGATTTTAATACTGAATTACATTGTCACTGGTTTCAACAATAAATTTGTCTCATCATAAAAGGAATGGTACGAGATAAATGCTGTAAGCATTGCCAAGGCAGTCGGGTATCCTACGGTCCTTGAAAAATTTTTTTTGAGAAGCGGCAACAATGTAATCTGCACGCGCAAAACAAACAAACAAAAAAACACCCACAAATTTGTGAATACAGTAAAGATAACTATTACAATGTTAAATTCTCACTGCAGCTTCAAATTTAAATTCAGGAAGTCGCACAAACTTGAAAAGGGGAAATTTCCTTGGGAAAACTGTTCAGTACGTGTGCTGCGTTTGAAGAATTTTTCGCACAGGAGGTCAACTTGGCCCCTCTGGCGTAACATGTAGCAAGATTTTGCTGCTGCAGAATTAAATCGCTACAACACAGGTGCAAAAAAAAATATGAAGCCAAATATTGTATTTACAGGGGACCTTCATTCAGATGGCATTAAAGAAGGAAAAAAAAATCTAAACAGAAAACTTGCTCTAGCTAGAGCAAGACATGTTCTAGCTAGAGGCAAGCATGCAAACACTGCATCACAACAGCTTAGGGGTCAAACAAGCGCACTAAATTCTGCCAACCTCAAAGCTCAACCTGGAAAGTCGTTTTCGACTGGGCACTGCAAGGGCACACCCTTTCGCCACTGCTGTTCAATTTCCCTGCCAACTCCTCTGGTGACTGCATAAATCCCTACTGTGACATTTAGCAGACAATAGAAATGCTCACTCGCAAAACGCCAGACACTGACACCACCTACAAAACGTGGTACCCAGCTCTTCTCACAGACTGGACGCAGAAGGGGGATATTGCTACAAGCAACTAGCAACGCAACTCCTCACAGTTTAAAAAACTGGGCTTTCAATTAGGCACGCCGCAAAACAAGCCACAATTGGCAGTGAGTGGACAAAGCGCATTCGACTAGACAGTTTTCCAAGACCACAGGTGCTGATGTCTCAACAAGCACTTCATCTATAAACATGCAAGGAACCCCCTTTCAAGCACTGATCCTTACACAAAGCATAGTGGCGTTAAATTTTATTTCTTTATTTGTGGCTGACCTCTCTCTCTTAATTGTACAAAATGGGTAAATTTTAGCAGAGTACTTTCACTTTTAAAGTAAAAACGGATTTGATATTCAAGCGGGATTATCGTCGATTACAAAGATGGCAGAAAGAGTGAAATTTTGTAAATCGCTAGATCGACAGGCACAATGACAATTACAACACATTTCCCTTATGTAGAATTGAGAAACTTTTGCAAGCAGACGCAATAAAAATGTTTGCAATTGGTAAGTGCAGCTTATCAGGCATAGAGTGGTTGTAGGATAAAAAAAAGTGGTGCCTTCTTGTGTTAGTCTGACCAGTTTTGAAGCTAAGCGGGTGATTTCCCTATTTCCTTTGAACGTGGGCGAAAGTTCATTCTTGTTTATTCTGGAGTAAATGACTGGTCCGTTTGAGCAAAAAGAAGAGTGGTGACGACGTGCAAAACGAGAACAAATTGGCAAAGTAAAAACACAACCACTTCTTCCAGCCTGGTTAATACTGAGGAGACGTGAAACTCTGGAAGCAAGCTCCACTCACACATTTTTTTTTTTGCAACAAAAAAAAAAGCGTAGACCATGTGTTGAAATCACTTTACAAAATTAGACAAAAACCGAGGAAGGGGGGGGGGGAGGCGTATAGAGCTTGAAACTGTATGCATATGATGTACAGACATTTTGAAGTTGCCGAAACATTTTATCAGGATGAAAGCAGAGTGAAGTGCTTTGCAAGTGCTGAAAACTGAATCTGAGGTGTCAACAAAATTTGTGCAGTTACCGATACAAGAAAAATGGCGAATGCTCGACAGTTAGCCAAAATTTTGCCCATCACACCCAAAGAGCAAAGACTTGGATGTTATACACACATCAAAAAGAAAGACAAACTTTTCGTGAGGTAACTCAACACCAGCTTTGTAATGCTGCCAAAACTACAATGTCCCCTTAGCTGCTCTTAAAGTATGCTCTACATCCACTTCAGCACAAAACAGAGTTACACTTCCGATGGCACTACAGCTACGTTTTTTTTTAGCCATAACTAGGGTTCTCAAGTTGGACAATACAGCAGACTTTTATCTAAAAACATGTGCCTGCCGCTTGAGGCTACAAAACGTTGGCTGCACGGGTGAGGTTGTTTTTTTTCTCTTTTGGACTCAATGGATTAGTACTTTGTGTGAGGGTGCATTTTAGTAGTGATATCATGGTGCCTAGTTGCTATACAGTCACTAAACTTTTCCAAATACAATGTTCCCACAATCGCAATATGCAGGCTTGTGAGGCGCGCCGGCTTGGAAGGCTGCAGTGCAGTGAAACGCAAGGACAGGCAGGCCTCGACATTCGACGCCTACGTGCTGAAATACACAGCGGACGATGACCACACAGCGCAACTGACGGAACTGTCAACGATCGGTAGTCTCCAAGGTGCCACCGAAGCACACTTCTCATTTTTTTAAGGCGACGCTGCTGACAGGTCTTGAATCTTCCGTCACATCTCGACGGAAGCAAAACTGTTTTTTCAGAGCTTTTCGGATATGCAAGGCTTTTCCTTCGGTGTGTTTTGGTGTACTCGTGCAGTTGTGTGGCCTGGAGTGCCACCTCCAATCACCTCTTTCAATTCATCAGGCATAGTGATATCTGCAAAGGAAGCATTCGTGTATCAAACGCAGGCCTGAGCATCGATGTCCTCGCAAGAACGTTCGCTGTCGTCGTAAGCTCAAGTTGGCAGATTTTCAATGTAGGCGCCATCTTACAGTGGTCACGAACTTTAATTTGGAGGGAATTGGGGACAACAGTGGAGTGTCCCCTGCTAACCAGCACCTTTCGTAGGACATCAGTTCAGCTAGAATGTCCTGAGACTTTTCAAGAACACACTTTGCCCCCCAAACACTTTTTCCACATCACCAACTAAGCACTGTAAATCCTTTGCGGTGCGGTGGCGGAGCTTAGAACAATAACATGATAGTACTAGCTGCTTCTGGTAGCATCTTATCTCCTTCCAGCGTGGCAGCTGTTGAATTTGCTGACTTCCGGAAGATAAGCCACGGTTGTGAGCGTTTCCTTTAGTCAGCTGCGGCGTCAAGCACGATGACTGGTGTGCAGATACCAAGTGATAGACGGCAAGGGCAACATGCTTCCGTAGTTTGCAGTTGCGTGAGAAAGCTTGGCCGTGATAATTCACACGGTGCACAGGTCACGGATTCCTCAATTCTCATCATCCTCTTGAAGAATACTCCCGGTCCCAAGAGTGCACAGAGGCATGAAGTGTCGACTCAGAGAAGAAACAGCCGCAGCTTTCATCCATCCTCCAGCCATCACTGATTTCTCAAGACACGGGGAACTGAAAGGAACCACGGATAGCCAAAGCTGCCAGCATCTTCCTCCACCACGACGGCTTGGTCTGCAGACTCGGCCCGAGAGCCACAACTTTCAACCATCTTCGAGTCAACACTCGCTGCCCGAACTCACGACTGCTGTGGTCACCGTGGGAGGACGCATCCATAGTTGTAAGACCGAAAGAAGCTGAAGACTGCCGAGCCCACACCCTGTGTTGCGAGGGCTTGATCAGCGCAATGCAGCGTGTAAACTGCTTCAGCACAGTTAGGCTGTCGTCCAGCAAGGAAGCGGGGGTGCTCGGCTTCTTCGCACCAATGATGGTGGGGGTGTCACACGCAGGTGCTGTACGGGCCCCCATGGGTGTAGGTGGCCCTCTGGCCGAGCGGTTCCAGGCTGACGTCCTCGGCCGACGGTGTCATCTGCAGGCTCACGGAAGGCGTGCTGCTACTTGCTCCGCTGCTCCCGATGGCCTCGACATTGTTGGTTCCGCTGCAGATGGCCTGCAATGGGGGAAGCAAAGGGAACGTTTAAAGGGCAACAACACTCGAGTGCTGCTCATTTCAGCGTTGGCTCAAGTTGTGTGCTAATGGGAACCAAAATTAAGCGCTGCCTATGATGAACTTCTCTAATACTATCCCAGAGCAGCTGGGTACTGAAGGTCCTGAGCTTCTGTTGGTCCTCATGAAGCCAGTTGCCTTTTCAATGGGTCACTGCCACTCTGACAACGTAATATTATAAAAAAAAACTAATAAAACTAAAACATGAACCACATCTGGGATGAAAAAAAAGCATAGAAACTGATAACGGAATCAAAAAGAAAGTCCCTGTGTTCTTGTCCAGTCACTGTCACTCCCAACAGATTGCACTCACCTGCCACCAGAACCCAAATGGAACTCTGAATGCCACTGCTATGGAATAGCTTTAAGTTGCTTTGCATGTTTTTTCTCCTACCAACTTTTTTAGTGTTGCTGAAGCTCTGCTCAGTGGTTGCCTTTCGAACAACAAATCCAGTTCTGTCAGTCGTTCGGCTGTCTCCCGACACAGGGCTACCTCCTGTCGCTCTTGTGCCTGTTGTGCTATTCGTCCTTCATTACCACGTTGCCGTCTCTAATCGGTGGCTCGTAGCCTCGCAAGTTGAGCCTCTAGCCTCTGTGAAGAATGCATTGCAAGGACTCAACACCAAAATATAGCTTTTGTAGTGCACAGCGGCTTATTGTGCTTCAACTTTGTGACTGCTGTGCCTACGACTTCAGTAGTTTCTTCCTTTCTGAAACTATCAGCTCAAATCACTTTCTAGTGGTTAGAGTCCTGAAATGCCCTTGAATGTACGCACATAAGATTCGCACCTGACTCTTCTCAGTAAACGTGAAGCTCCTGTTAGGCTTTCCCAGCCCTTGAGTCTTATCGAGAGTCTACTGGTGTGGTGTGGTGTCTATTCTACATGGTATAATATATAATAATATATAATATATGAACCACATCTGGGATGAAAAGAAAAGCATAAGAAACTGATACACGAATAAAAAGAAGTCCCTGTGTTCCTGTCCTGTCACTGTCACTCCACAGATTGCACTGCCCTGCCACCAGACCTCCAAATGAGGACTCTACATGCCAGCTAAGGGAAGTTAGCTCTGAAAGCGTTGCATTTAGGTTAGTTAACAAACTTTTTATGGTTTCTGAAACTCTGCTCAGGTGGATTTGACTCATTTCGAAAAAAAGCTCCTCAAATGTCCTTCCATGGTTCTGACCAAAGAAGCTAGACTAATGTGGCCGCATGTAGCTAGTTTAGTTTGCTTGGTCACCACCAGGTATCCTACCCTTGAACCAGGCTGTCCTCCAAGCCTTACTCCTATCAACACAGCCTAACAATAGCTTTGTGCACTATGATATCAACACCCCTTCACAGTAATGTGTACAGGCCCCTGTGGTTCCCACCCACCTTGAGCACCTGCTGGCAGGCCTCCGAGTCCAGTGGGATGGGGTCCTCGTTCTCGCGGTTGAAGATGATCAGCGCAATCTTGGCAGGGTGCGGCACGGCCGGCGGGAGGCTCGGCCGCTCGCTGCCGCTCTCCTTGCGCTTCCACAACGGCCTGCGACGTGCGGGAGACATGAACCTCCAGTTAGGCGTGCTCCCGGCAGGGATGCACACATTCCCCACATCAGTCCGCTTCTTCTCTCTCTCTCAATCCTCCAACCCATGGCACACATCTCATCACAGAATGATCAGACGTCAACTTGAGACTTTCCTTGCTCTCAAATCCTTTCCGTCAAGGTGTGGTCAGGCGTCGACTCGACAGAATGCTCATCTCGTTCCAAAAATTTGCTACGCACACACATCAAGCCATTTAATTCTAATAGCAGGAACCTGTGCTCTGTCATTCGTACTGTCCAACAATGTTCAATTGCTGTAAGCTGGCCACCCTCGAAATGGCTGAAAGAAAGAATAAAGGCTCAAACTTCTTCTGAACCGCCTGCCTTAGGTGTCATCAGTGTTGCAAACCCCGCAACTACTTTTAAGTATAGCTTGTATTCACTGGCGAGGCATGCATGCGGAAACCATGTGAGTGCGCCGTTACTGCTTACGTCGGGCTTCGCGGGATGACGGTACTTGTCCGTGCTAAGCACATGATTTGTGCTGGACGTTCCAAACTCTGCCCCATTGAACGCAAAGGAATGCCTCGAGTCCAATGTGAGTGCGATTAATGACATCTCTGTTGACACCACCGTTGAGAAGCGGGTTGAAACAGAGTAGACGACGCACGCCGGTGTTTTTTTTTCTTCTTCGGCGTGCAGGTGCAGTGGCACAAGCTGCACCATGTCCGTGGCCGTTTCCAGTGTTGCCAAGCGAAGAAAGTGACAGGTAAACATTTCAGTGAATACCACCTATAGCGGAAATACCCTGCAGAGTATTAACACTTATCTCCTTTGCAGGATAGATGCCAATGCCTGTGTGTCAAAATGCGGTCAGTGTTGACAGGTCTTGCTCTATTTCAGCTCCTCATTGGCCAGCAATCTGCCCTCCACACCCCGAGTCACAGACACCGACTTATTGAAGGTTTGCAGTGGTAACAAAGCTAAGGCGCACCAAGAAGCCCGTTGGACGAATTGACAGCGATCACCTTTTCTTTTTCGATGTGGTCGTGCGGGCAGTGGCAGAGAACTGGGGGTTGAATGCCGCCGACAGGTCCAGGTACGGCGTGTGAATGTGGACCTTGCCTGGGAAAACAGACCGGACACACCACCATCAGAACAGCGAACACACTTTTTTCCCAGCAACAGGAGGGGTGGTGCTCGGAGATCTTTTACTTGCAACCCCCCAAAACTTTGAATAGTGCATAACCTTGCACGAAGACTAGACTTTACTTTGCTTGTTGCTGCTGTTGATGAGCTGGGGTTAGTCCTTTGAGCAACATTTGCTCGTAAGTTTCTTGCAGAGGGTAGTGAGACGAATGAAATACGGAACTCCGGGGGTGAACTGTGGACTCGAGCAGCACAGGACAGGTGTGGTTGGAGGTCAGTGGGACAGGCCTTTGTCCTGTAGTGGACCTGAGAGGCTGATGATGATGATGATGATGATGATTCTTGCAGAGGAGGAGGAAGAGGACCAAAACTTTATTTAACAGGGAAGTTGAGCTGGTTAGCGGGCAGGATCCCTAGTCCAGGGTGCCGCCACTGGTGTGGCCAGCCATCGCAGGGAACTAGGCAGTGTTCTTTGTGGGCTGATGCAGTGCATGAGCAAAGCAAGTGGCGGACACAAATGTTGACCACGAAGCCAACCATCAATGCAAAAACAAACAGCAGTGCAAAATGAAGACAAAGCCATGGGAAATACAGTTCAACCTCGTTATACCGAGCACATCATAATTCCCCTTGAAAGCCCGTAGAAACCAATGTATTTAAAACCTCATTTTAACAAGATACAATATGACTGTTGCGGGATATAATGAGCAAATTTCGTTCGAAAATAAAGTTTTGAGACAATTTCTTGGCAGTGCACAACCAAGGCGACAACTATTTTTAGCAGTTCGAAACTCCCGCCACGCACACTCCTGCAACGCATAAAGCCGGACGGCGCACCATGCGTTGCTGCGCCTGCGAAGCCATTCCCACCTTCCTCTTGCGGTGCGTGGCACGCAGCCATTATACGCGGCACACATGGCCGCGGCGCACTTGCCTGCAACTGTTGTCACTCGCTAATGCGTATTGCGGGAGCTACGTTGAAGTTGTGTGCGTTCCCCCCCCCCCCCCCCCTTTTTTTTACTGCTTCAGCCTTATCTTTTACCGCGCTATGCGCGTGATTCGAGCAGCATGAATGCGCCAGGCGGGAAGCAAAAGACGCTAGACGTGAAGGCGACTGTGATAAAAGCTGTCAAATCAGGCACGAAGCTGAGCGAGCCGTCATTCAGATCAAAAAGATGCATCCACATCCAATTACGAACTTCCTTGCATCTAAGCCTGTTTGACGTACAAGTGACATATTTTGAACTGCAATAAAGTAGGTGCGCAAATGCTTCTTTTTATGCTTCTTTTTTTATCAGTTACTTTGTCCTGTACCACCACGTGGCACGATGCAATTTTGCCCACTACAGGACAACCTCATTACAAGAGACACTCTAGGGACCCACGAAATGTGTCTCCTGTAACCAAGGTCTCTTGTATGCAATGTTGCTAACATGGCGAACATTGGAAAGCCAACCAAACCGCCTTCATTCAAATGCCTCTTATAACCAAGTGTCTCTTGTAACAAGGTCTCTTGTAATGAGGTTTTACTGTATTTGTTTTGGGCAATTACAGTACTCAATATTCGCGTAAATGCCCACTATGGCTATAACGAAATATTAGTTATCACAAGCAAATCATGGCGCCCTTTCAATTTCGTTATAACGAGGTGTAACTGTATACCCAAAGTGTTTCGGGTGCTTTTAGCCACTTTATGACTTGGCGTACTACCACAAAAGCCAAATACTATTACTGAAAACCGAAAGGCGTCTAGGACATTTAGATGACCGGGATGCATGTGAAGCACTACCGCAATCTTTTTCACCATCACATCTCTTCACTGCCACCCGCCATTGCCCAATTCGAGTGCAAACTGCTAAATTCAGCCAACCCCACACCCAAATCCAACTTAACGCATGCATAGCATGTGTTTGGTGGGTGATGGGTCACCTGTAGCCCTCACTGACCTTTGGGTAAATGAACGACCCTGGAGACATCGAGGTCGACTGCAGCGTGCGTCTGGGCCAGTTCCTTGTACTTGGTCAGGTCAACATCAACTGGCTGTGTGCAGGGGATGAGAAACAGCACGTCCACTTTGAAGGCGGCACTTCAGGCATGTGCGCTATTGCGGACAGCACCATGCACAAACACTGCATCCACCCAATAAGAGGGTCTTGCAAAGCAACCCTGCAATGCTGTCACAGTACTCTCCTGTACAGTTTGCAGACCAAACTTGCCTGAGCCCAAAAAATGACAATCAAAGTTCAAAACCTCAGCAAAATGGTAGCTTGGCGGGTATGCCTTGTGGTCATACATCATCCCAATGACCCATTCTATTGGCTTTTCATTTTAATGACAATCAGATCACACAGCAAAGACATGAACTTTTAGCACAAAAGAAAAAAGTGGGAGGGGTTTTACAAGCTGAAGCTATGCTTGCCTACAAGGTGAATCGTAGTGGAATGCTATGGGTTAATTTTGGCCAAGCAGGGATCTTGAACGAGAGCCAAAATTTTGACGAGCAGGTGCTTCCATTTTTCGCGCCCATCAAAAAAACAGCCAGCACGGTTGGTGTTGAACCTGCATCATTGGGCCCAAGTAGACCCACACCTTAGCCACTGAGCCATTGTGGTGGGTACTTCAGCCCAAACATAGCGCACTGTCTTTTAAGAGTACGCGTAAACCGTACCGCACAACTTTCCCAACAAACTGCTACTACTCCCCCCGCAGCATCAACTCAACTACACGTCAAAAATGAATGCGAGGAAAACGAATACACTTTCATCAAGGGCAAGGTGGAAGGAAGCAAGAGCTGCCGTCCAAATGCACTCCACCACTGACCTGTAGTGCAAATGCCACGTCGTCCTCCAGAAGGGGCACGAGAAACTCGGGCGAGAACATCTCAGAGTACAGCTGGGCAGCCAGACCTGCAATCGCACAACCAGACATCCCCACAAGAGTCACCGCACCCGATCCAGTCCATGAGCCTTTATATAAGTAAAACTTCTCCTGGCCTTTATGCACTAATACCCCTGTCACACGGGCACTTTCAATCTGGATTGAAGTGAAGCGCGATTGACTTTTCGAGCACACTCGACGCACCACCACTTCTACACGGCGCGTTTCAATCCCGATTGGGAAGTTCGAGAAGTTGCACCAGTTGCACTCGCGTTTGCCAGATGGCGCTAAAAATGAACTTCACAGCCGCTGTCTGGTAACTTTGCGCAGTCGTAGTTATACGGAACTATATAAATGTTACTGCACGCTTATTTGGGCCAAGTTATTTGATACAATTTGTGGCGTTAGTTGAAGTTGCCACCTTCTGTGCAACATTACTCAGTGGGGATGAGAGTATCACCGCTTTCAACGGATCGTGCTTGGAACTATCACTTGTGGCATTAGTTGAAGTTGTCACCTTCTGTGCCGTCACTCAGTGGAGATGAGAGTATCACAGCTTTCAACAGATCGCGCTCGGAACTCGCAATTGCGCCAGAGAAACCAGGATTGAGTTCGAGCGGGATTGGGCTAGATCACGATTGAAACTGCCACGTAGCAGTGCCTGATCCGGATTGAGCTCGATCCGGTTCGACTCAATTGCGATTGAAAGTGCGTGTGACAAGGCTATAAAAGAGCGGCCTTGTCGTAACTTTTACGGTTCCATACACCATGTTAATTGTGTATCCTTCTTTATTGCTTGTTCTTGTGTTTTTATTGAATGATCCAAAACGGAGTCCCCCCTACATCAAGCCCCTAGCACAGACCAATGTAAAGCATGGAGTTTAATACTAATGCAACTAGAGAGGAAGCTCTTGCTACAATCACGTGCCGCCATGGATGCCACCACAGCAGCTGGCAATATTCCTCCCCTACTTGACTTGGCTTGCAAGCCGCATGGGTTGCTTTTGCTCTTTTAAGCCAGAATCAACAAGGAGGGGTCACACTCTTTTCTTTTTTGCCTCACATGAAGCTTCTGAATAAATAGTCTTTTCAACAAGAATAACTATGGTTTTTGAAGCCACAGGCAGCTTTTCAGCCCATTCATAAGCCTTGCCAAAGACAAGTGGAACGTCTCTACCTGGTACACGGCTTGTGTGGACACTAGGGCCAGCTGATCTCCCTCTAGTATGTATTAGTATGAAACTCTCCATTGCAAACAAAGCTGTGGTCCCTCTCCTACCGTCCAAGAAACCTACTCAAAAAAAGGGGCGGCGTGAACGCCAGGGGCACAGCGATATTCCGTTCAAAGATAGGTACAAACCCAGCACTTCTGGCACGATGCAGAACGGTAAGCGTGTTGATATGCCATGCCCCCCCTCTAAACTCACCTAAGATACGAAGTCACTTTCATTTCCGATAATGATTCCCAGAATTGAGCTGAGAGAAAACTTTATATTAAAATAAACCTCGAGTAATAAATAAGGAGGAGGAGGAATAGCTTTATCGTCAGAGGGGGCATGAATGCCCTGGTGGGGAGGGAGAGGGACACGGAGCGAGGGAGGGAATAATAAAAAATACATCACTGTTCAAGATTCAATCACTTGAAATGGCGGATAGCATTTTGAAGTCTATGGTTCCGTGAAGATATGGTTCGTAGATTTCGTGAAGAGATAGGTGCTACATTTATGACACGAGTAGGTCCAGGTTATCACTAAACCTTGTACAGACCACTGGACAGTGAGTGAAGAAAAAAAATGCGGTGACACTGGGGCTTGCCTTAGAGCATTCACTCCAAAACCCACGATTTTACCTCTAGAATACTGCGACAGAACATCAGAGCCCTTTTGGTAGCTGCATAAAAGAAGCAGTGTTCAAAGCGAACCAGTAGATGCATGTGGGAAATGCCGGGCTTGTCCCGCCCCTTTCAAGCTTCGTCCTTTAACAGGATGAAAATTTGGGCAAGTTGGTCTCGATACGTCTTGAAAACGGGCGCGAAAAAGGCGTTGACCAAGAAAGGAAGTACACAGGACGACGCGCTTTTCTTGGTAAACATCTTTTCCACGCCTGTTTTCAAGACGAAGCTCCATCTGTGCGGCTTTGTGCCTGTACCCCTGGCATTTGCAACACCACTGGCGAATAGAGTTTGATCTAACTTGATCCGAGGCCCCCTCACCGAGCCAGTCCTTCTCCTCGAGCCCCCGCTCCTGCCAGTGGGAGGAAGGCAGGCGCGGCAGGAGGTGCTGGGCCAGTCCGGCTCCGGCCGCCAGGGCCGCTTGCAAGCCCGCCGCCGTCATGCGCGTCCTCTGCCGTGAACTCACCCCCAGGCCCAGCTGGAGCTCACGCTTGCGCCTGCACTCACGCACACACGTCACGTGACCATGACGACAGCGAAATGAACGAACAATTTCGTGAAACCCTACGCTGACTCCCAAGAATTTCTCCCCCGCGATAATGTGGCCTTACTCCCACAACTAATTACTCATTTCTCCAGCATTTTGTGAACGTTTCCTGCACAGTTAGTATCCAAGGTGGAAGCGCACTGCCTTTGCAACATCACATTTACAAGAAAGCTAAATACCTCGTTCCAAAGAGGCAGAAGTTATTAGGTGCACTTTCACATCGGCAGCAAGTGGTGTCAAGTCACGAAGCAAAAGAGACTTTGATAAAGCTAGACTGCAGGGTTAATATCAGAGGTAAATGGTTGCTCTATGCGAAATATTCAGACTTATTCAGACTTGTGCACGCGTCCTAAATGTTCCACTCAAAATATTGCCTCTTAGAAGCTTCTTGAGTATTTCAGTGTTCCGTAAATACTTTAGCAAAGCAGTACTAGTTCATACTGTAACTAAATACAATTTGGTGCTATTTTATACTTTTTCTGAGATATAGCTATCAATGTGACATAATTAAGACTGCTATGCCATCCAGCACATCTGTGAAGTGGCATCAGTGATGATTTCTTCTAAAACAAGAGGGGAAAAGCTGTCTGACTTAAATTCTGAAAAATAGACTCTTCCAAAAACTAGTGGAGGCTTTTTTAGTACAACCCATGTATTTTATTAACATAAGTGCACTACAGTTTTGATTCTTTTTGTTTGTGCAATGAAGCATAATATTTTGAAAACATCTTGAAAAACAATCTTTGCAGTAGTTCTTTTTTAGAACTGGGGTACTCATTTCATGCTCTAGGGAGTAAATTTTCTCCCTAGTACTTAGTGTATTACCTTATGTAATGTCTTTTGAGTATCTCAGACATGTCTATAAATGTTGCCTTTTAAATCCATTCTACTGGGATTCTCGGATAGAAGCCCTTTTATGTAAAATTACTGATATTGAATACAGCGGAAGAAGGAAGGTCTGGTCTTGGTGTAGCTGAGTAGACACTAGGAAAAGTTACACAAGATTCCCGGAAACAACATAAGCATAGGTGGTGCAACAAAAACCTTTAAAAAGGGTGAACACAAGTACAGATTCTCATCCAATACCCTTTCTGCTTTGTTATTTCGTAGCCAAGGAAAATAAAGAGCACAGCAGAACTGCCTTTTAAATTGGTTCCAATAAAACTTTGGAACTACACGTGTTGAATCTTTTCAATTCGGCCCATTTGACAGCGTTATGTTTTTCAGCCACTATACTGCTTTGTCACACCTTGTACTTTCGCAGGCCGCAAGAGCAGCCTATACAATACAGTTCCACAGTGCTTATCATCACTTGAAAAGCACCCATTTTTGATCAGACTTAACAAAAAAAAAAAAAAAAAAAACCAAAAGGGAAAAAAAAAAGCTTAATCATTTCTATCCACTACTTCTTGACTAGCCAAATGAATGAAAACTAGTACTTTAAGAAGAAGCACCGTACAAAAGGCAGTAGCTAAAGGCCAGTACGAAACAAAGTGATTTCAAAGGCATGCTCAGCGGTTGAGTGGCCAGCTGGTGAAAAAAAAGAAAAGCCTCGGCACCCAAGCACTCACTTGTCAACCTCAGCCTTGAGCGCAGAGACCATGTTGTTGAGCTCCGACTCGAGGTCCCGGTAGGGGCCCTTGTCTCGAGCCAGGGTGGCCGCAAACGGTCCAAAGCACTGCTCCACAAATTGGCTGCTCCACAGAAAAGAGAGAGGGAGAGAGATACAACAAATGTGAGAACCCACTGTTCCAGATTTTCGCCACAAAGCCTGACATGCCTTAGCTACACCCAGGCTGATAGGTGTGCTTCAACTTAATTCCTACCACAAGGCAGCCCTTGATGTGTGCCGATCTCTAGCATGCACGCACACAGGAGTTCTTCACTCACAAAGACGGCGAAATCGAACCCGCAACATTTGATATCTCAGTACTTCAATGCCTTACAGCCACCGAGCCACTGTGGCACTGAGAATGGGCAGGCTCTTGGTGCTTTAAAAGATTGATGAATTAATATTTGCAGGAGACAGAAAGAAAAGAAAAAAATTCGAGCCGTTCCACTCAATGTAAAAGCTGTCGGAATTGCAGAGCAGTGATTTGCCATAATGGGCTGTAGCGCCGTTATCCACTCACTGCTACCACCCAATGCATTTCAAATTTCCCACCTTCACAGTGCTCGCGCGCCCCTTGTCTGAAACAGGGCCAGCGGGAGTTTGTTCTATTTGTGCTTGCTTTTCCTCCTGCACATGCTGGCGTTGCACTGACACTTTTTTTCGCTTACTCTCATAAAAACCAACCCAACGAGCGTTCCAATTAAACTAAATGAAAGTGGGCACTGCTGGTTAATTACACATATTTTGCCTCAAATGTACCTGCAGTTTTCTTTGCGCTAAACAATGGGGAGTTATATGACAAGCGCCAGCGGTTACGAGTTTCAAACGCTTATTACTATATAAACCACTTGGCTTTCGAAGCCTCTGGGTTACGCCGCGACGACAGCGACTACGACGGAACGCTGTGCGGCTCTACATGGGTCCAGCGAGCGAGCTACGACGACAAGGCTCGCCCCTAAAGCGCTCTGCACTTAAAAGAAGTGGCTAGCCAAGACAGGTGCTCAGATGCAAGCTCCCACTACTCACTCGTAGGCCCGGAGCGGTTGCAAAATCTGCAGCTCCGTTTGCTGCCCATAGATGGACAGCTGCTCTGATTCCACCTTGGCCAAGAATGCTGCTAGGGCTTGCTCGGGGTTTATCTAAAAAAAAAAGTGGGGAGAAAGAGATTTGAATTAGCATAATGTAAGCTCGCAGTAGCTTCCCCCGAGCCAATAGGGTTAACAGTTCACCCAGTCAACGTTGATGCTTGGGCAAGTTGGTGGTCCATATTCTTGAATTCGCAGCGCAAGCAACGAACAAGGATGGGAGAAAGAGTGAGCCACACAGGCGCTGGCTTACAACTGACATTTACTGCTGCGTTGTTGTTTTCACGTTTTGTTGTTTCAGTTTTGTTGTTTTTCACGTGTTATGTTTGCGTTTCCTCACTGCCTTGATACATGCCGCCTTTATATGAAAGACGTCGCAGCAATAAACGTCAGTTGTAAGTCAGCGCCTTTGTGGCTCACTCTCCCTCTCGCCCTTGTTTTGTTTGTTGCTTGCGCTGTGAATTCAAGGAAGTTACCTAAAACACAGCATCTGCTTTCATCTGAACACACTCTTCTTTTTTTAGTCGCTGCACCATCACGACCACCACATTTTGCGACGACCATCATTTTATGTGACAACTGCTATGGAAGCAGAGAGCTGACCACCAAACACAAAGGTATGGTGGCGAACCCTCCACTCACCTGGTAAAGGTGGTCCTGTGAGAGTCCCGGTCCGGCCACCCGGGTGGCCATCCAGGAGTCGCCCAGGGGCACCCGTCCCCGGCGCTTGACCACCCCGTGGAACAGCAGCGCGTCCCAGCACTGCACTCCGGCCCACCGCAGCACCGCCACTGCCGACCGATACAGGGGCAGGAGCACGCAACTTTTGGGACCATGCAGCCAAGACACTGACAACCTGACAATGACGCAAGAACACTTCACAAGAAATGCATCGTTGTTATTAGATCCCACACTGTAACTGGCTTTCATTGGGCGAGTGTTTCTCCAGGCCCTTCTGGCTTTTGGACCCTAAAGCCTAAGTTCCCTTGGAAATATGCGCTTGCTGTTCACGTGGCAAGCACTGACCTAAGTTTAGAAAATATCCTTTTAACCATTTTAACCTCACATGAGGCAGTTCCAGCCTCACGTGGCAGCAAAGACGACGCGTGACGTGCAAAGTTCTCAGTGGGCTCTGCCGTGTTTCTCTTTTTCTCGGCAAGAGGGAACTCACCGAGGAACACGAAGCCGGCGGCCAGTGGGCAGAGGACCAGGGCTATGACTGCTGCTGCCAGGGGCTGCAGGATGCCCAGGACCAGTCCTTGCCACAGGATGGCTTCGCCCAGGATACAGATGCGGTTACGCTCGGGGCCTGAGCACACGCATACACACAGCATGCACGCTTGTCTCGCCTTCCAACATTTGTTAACACAGTCTGCAACACCATTCTTCCCAGATATGGAGATGAACAACCCCGTTTCGTTCTATTGTGTGTCCATATTCTAGCCCAAACATCATCATCATGACCCAGTGTCATGTAACAGAGCAGCTGAATGAAGAAGAGGATAAGGGACAGTGAGTTGCCTTGCAGGGTCACGACGTTGCGTATAGACACGGAGGGAATCTTTGCTGCACAACTCTGCTGTCAGGCTGTGTCACATGTACCAAAAGACCAAACATTTTTTAAATTTCCTTCAAGCATCACCGCATGATGACCGCCAAGGAAGAGTAAATCCATATGCATGTCCTGTTGCTTAAATGAGATGAACCAATAAAGATTTCTGAAAAAAAAAAAAAAGAAGGAAAGACCATAAGGCAAATGGCTATATTTTTACGGGGGCCTCATTTTCCCAGACATCACAAAGTGTCATGCTAAAAATTGTCCTCGCACATAATTAAGATGAAATATTGTTACTGATGTGCTAACAGAGGTCCAAAATAAATCATACATATAATAACTAGCACACATTTAAATAATAACAACAATAAATACTACAGAGCTCAGAAACAACACATTATTCTAACAAGCAGGAGAAAAGTGGAACGCACTTGGCGAGTCGAAGTCGTAGGCAAGCACCATAACCAGATGGAAGACAAGCATGACGCAGGGCATCCTGCATTTGGAGAAAAAAAAAACATTGCCCTTTTATTAACTTGCAGCGGAACCAGAACGCACTAGCCCGTACAGGCAACTATTTGCTGTTACGTACCGCACCGACTCAAAGAATTAGCCCTCCATACTTTCAAGGGCCACTGAAAATAACTGCAAGTATTGCATGAATACGTAAAAGCCTGGATTACGTACCTGATGCTCTGAATTTCTTTGGCCATGTATCTTTTATGAAAAAATTAAGCTCAAAAGTTTCGCTTCCCTTGTACAATCTCTTTTGGAGGCTTGGCAACACTGGCTATGATATGACGCTTCCAAGTTGGAAGATCGTCATGCCCACTTTTATAAACAAAATTGAACCCAAAAAGTTTTTTTTTTTTTCTTTTTTTTACTAGCGCCATCCCTCTTGGGTGTTTGGCAACACTGGCTGTGAAGAGACCCTGCCAAGTGTGAAGAGCATAGCCTAATGAATCAAGTACATGGTTAGCTCATAAAAACTGTCTGTAAACCAATGAAAAGGCGACAACAACAGCAAAAAAAAGAAAAACAGATGAAAATTCTACACCCTCAAACCTCACTACAAACCAATATGACGTCACTGCAGTGGTTAGTAAGGTACATGGTATTTTCCTTTCTACAAGCCCTACAGGCAAAAGGAAACAAGACTTCAGCTAAACCGCAATACAGAGGGTTACAGGCGCTCAACTACACAATGTAGCCAAAAATATCGTTTTCATTTCATGGTCCAGTAAGTGAGTAGCAATAGGTCGTAAAGGTGCAGTGATGATTCCAGGTAATAAAAGGTAAACTTCATGGAAAACAAAGCCACGCAAAACATAAGCATGAAGTAGTACAACGATCCTTTCACACAAAACTGCATTCACTTCATGGCTTGACAAACTACAAACGGCCACCACCTTTTTTGCTCTCTTGATGCCTCACAAATGCACAAGGTGAGGGCCATAGACGCACGGATTCAACTTAAAGAACCATCAAAGCAAATGGAGAAGATACACAAGTCCAAACAACGCACCAGATGGGTGCCACGAGTGCCGCGGCCAGTGACAGCGTGCAGACAATGAGGGACACGATGGGAAACAGGAGCACCAGCAGCACTGTGCCCACCAGGCCCTTGAACAGGTAGTTCCACACACGGTTCAGGTGTCGGCTCAGGCCCTTGCCCACAAAGCCTAAGGGAAGGGGGGGGGGGAGTTGCAGCCCTTGATCACCTTTTCTTTTCTTTACGAAGGATCAGCCTTTTAGATGGTTTCAATGTTGGAAGCATGAACCCTTCCTGTACAGACGAGAAGCTCACCATGACAAACAGTTACTGCATTTGCTTTCAGGAAATATGAGCGACAAGCCCAGCTAATACACAATAATTTACCTTAGAAATGCAATCCTGAAGACGGATTGAGCTTGCTTGTTTGTTGGAAGCAAAACTACGCAGCCAAACCCTTTGTGCAAACAAAGAAATCCTAACTTTCTGCACGTTTTTACAAACTTAAACTCATTCTCATATGTTAAAAGAATGCAAAGCATTAAATGCCTTAACACTTAAAGTGATCTTTCCATGTGCAGTCATAGCATTAAATGACACTTTTTTTCGTCAGCACTACCTGCATTAGGCAAGAAATACAATCCTCTCGGTATATTTGCACCGCAAATTAATAGGTTGCTGTTGTTGTTTCTTTCATGCATTTGTAACACTGCGCATGTGTGTCAACTTTTTTCTGCTTAGCTGACTTTGAACAGTCAGAAGTGCCAGCCACGTCCCCAACTGCACGCATAGAAATACTAAAAACACAACAGCTACGACAGTCATGAGGCATCGGAATATTCGCACTGGAAATTGCATTTTGTTATGAAATACAAGAGAAAACATCACCCTAGATGGCTATTCAAGCTGCATGAATCAATGTAACAACTTCTTGAAATTGCCACAGATGGTTTAGACTGATGCTTTTTTCAAGAAAGCGGCACAGCGTCCTTCAACAAATTAGAAGCCCCTACATAGTCGGCAAGATTAAACCATAACTGCCACTCTCCTTACCACCTCCTCCCAAACTTACGTGCAGAGAGTTTATCCTTGCATTACAAAGAGTAACACAAATTAAGCTGCTTAAAAAATGGTTTAACTAGCTGTCACCCGGTGCCAATTTACACTCAGCAGCCGTTGCTCGTTGTCTTGTTAAACCTGTATAGATTATCCCACTACCTGTCATTGTTCAAAGACTTTTATCATTAGGCATTTTTACTTTAAACCTATTTACAGAAATCGATAAAGTAACAAGTAAAACAAGTAGTAATTCTCACCAGAGTCCGGCTGAGATTCAAAGTCGGTCCTCGACTTGGAGATGTGCCGCCAGAGACGGTGCAGTCTGGAGCACAGGGTCTGCGTCGAAGACGACTTGCGAGGTTGAAGTCGGCCCTGCAAGAAGATAGTGTCGAGATGTACTGCCAGGTAGCGCAAATAAGTTCAGCGACAACCCACTAGAGTGCACAAAATAGCAGCACAGTTTGCAGTTTAACCAGAACACCCACACCATATTTTCAAACCATGGTCCTTGTGGTTTTAGTCTATGAACACAAGCAATAAAACTCTAATTCGCGTCCCTTTCACAGGGGTTCGACTGGACATGTGCACCCACGCGCATGTTAATAGGTTTGGCTCAGGTGATCGCCCCTGGCAAAGTATTTCTAAATGTCGCCAGGTACTGCACTGTTAAAACCAGCTGAGTTGCACTTAAAATGCCAGTGAGTGATCACCCTACCCTTTGAGTTTGAATCAACCCGGTGTTAGAGGGTGTAGAAGTACGGAAGCGGTAAAGGATTTCCGGGAAAAAGTAGGCCATCAGGGGGCAAATGACATGAGAGACCATGCCGAGCCGATTTGCCCCAGCACGAACGTGTTATTTTCCAGGTATCCGGCACTGCTCTAGTGCAGGCTTGCAGGCTACTCAAAACTATCAGCGCCGCGTAGGGGCGCTGAAATGAGCTACCATTGGTAACACCGGCATTGCGAAGCCAGTCATTCAGCTCCTGGGTGAAAACAGCATGGAAATACTCCTTCTCCTTGTGCCTTCACTTCACTTCACTTCCCTTTACACGCTCAAGCCCTATATTGTGAGATCAGAATTCTCTTCTAGCAGCTCTTGCTTGCCAAGATACTTGGCAATGGCCGCTATTTGTAGTGAGAATTAAGCCAGGTGGCCATGTTTTGTGCGACATGATAACCATAATAAGGGTAAATATAAGTTGCCACCTAAAGACAAATTCCTGCATGCGCACAACCACACAAATTGGGGTCAAAGATTCCAAGGATACAACTGAACTATAAGGTACGCTTTAATAGAGTAATACGAAGTGATTTTCACAACCTAACATTTTTTAAACATGCACTGAACCCTTGTACAAAAGCAGACTTTTGTGTTTCACAGTTACTTAACACATTAAAAAAATATTTTTTCTTGAGGCATAGAATTAAACCAGAGATGTCGTGTTCAGCAGCCCTTGACCTCGTTAGACACTGAAGAAACCCCACGGATGTTTTCGGAAGTGTCCACAACAAGCCCCTAAGGGGAAAAGGGCACGCAGAACACCTTAACCACTAAGTCATCACCCCAACCGCCAAAACTGAGCCCCTACAGGGAATGAAATATTCACCATCCCTTCCTAAAGAAAGGTAAGAGAACACCGAAATCTAAAAGTGTGTCTAACTGAAAGTGCGTCCAATCTTTCGTCAAACCTTCAAAAACCCGTACCACCAAACGAAGAACAAAACCACGTGGCGTTTTTTGGCGCACTAAGTAAACGCATCTATGGTTGATATAAATTTATATCGATACATGGTTTAAGAGATAAAGGTATACTATTGGTACTCCTCTTTCATGATCGATGTGTGTATTGTCTTATCTAAAACTGCTCCTTCATCGCGATTTTCAAGTAACCGCTTTGACACAATGGAAGCCCGGTTTTACGCCCCCGCGGTATGTCCAGAGCTCTTATCAGAGCTTTTCGGTTGACCAACCGGTCTATGGGGAGATGCATCAAGTTTTTGACAGAGAGCCATCAGTCTTACTAAGAAAGCTTTCACTTTAAAAGAAGCTTACGTATTTTCGGTTGACCCTGAAGTCAGGCGAAAGTTAGGCCCCTAAAGGGAGTCAAAAAGGAGCTCACGTCCTCCTGGTTGACCTCAAAGTCGGGCATGAAAGGCCGTGGAAGGACCAGGCTCCGCAGGCTCAGGGGACTGCACCAGGGGATCAGGATCTGCGCAACACAGGGGGACGAGGAAGGCTAAGGCATGGCCTTCAGGCACAGGCTAAGGGCAGTCTCGTTTTCAACAACAGTGAAAGCATATTGTGACCGCAACTGAAGAACACATGGCAGCAAAACGACTGACCGATCGGGTGACTGAGGTCTCAACCCACTCACCCCCAGCAGGAACATGACGTTGCAGGTGTTGGACCAGGTGCGGTGGCAGAAGTTGCCCCAGCGCCACAGGGGAAGCCGGGTGGACGTCACCCGGGTGCTCTGCTTCTCCGCCACGTACGTGGGCCGGTCGCCCAGCAGGAGGGTGTCCCCGCCCCCTGCCAGGGGCCCACCCCCCTCCGAGGTCGGACCGCCCACCCGACGGACCTGTGAATTGGCAAACCAACAATGCCCCGGTGCTCGCTCCGATTACCTCGCTTTGTGGCAGCTACTTGAAATCAGGTGGAGAGGTAAGCATTTGGTGTACCAGTGGGGATTCCTGTCGTACACACTGGATTCTGCAATGCTAGTTCACACTTCACGAAATTTTCGTTAAAACCTTCAACCAAACGTAAATAGACGTGCTGGCACTCCACATTTGCTGGCAGGTGGTCACCCACACGTTGGCAAGTGTAGGCAACCCTCACTTCCCTGGGTCATTTTATGGATGTTTCACGTTACACTGCAGGTTGTACAACTACGCACGGGAGTCAGGGCATCCCGTTACGGCTCCCTCACCAGAAAACAAGCCTGAAAAAAGCTCTGAATGTCGTAGCATTTGCATGCATACCACGATTTAACTGCTCACACGGCTACACACAACCGATACTGTTCTCGACTGCCACCGTGTGGTGGTAGAGGCGGTCGATCCCCTCTGCCCTGCGACAGTGTACCTGCCAGCGGGAGGGCCTCCAGACGTGGGTGTGCCAGAGGAAGGTGCGGGTGGGGGCCCTGAGGCGGGCCAGCTCGGCGGCCAGGGCGGGCGCCTGCTCCCGCAGGAAGGACAGGTCCCGGGCCACGAAGTAGGCCGCCTGCCCCAGAGACCGCTCCCGGCACAGGGCCAGCGCCGTCTCGTGGGCCTCCAGGCAGTGCTCCTGCTCCAGCTGGCACTGCAGTTACAGAGGGTGCCACAGGGCGTAGGGGTGGCAGGTACGCATACGGAGAAATGATACGGAAAACCGTAAAAACTGTATTTTTTTTTTAAGTGGTAGGACTCGTTGACTGCTGTCCCCACACCGAGATCATATTGAATGAGCACTCAGCATCGTGCAAGAAAGACACTTCTACCCTAAGGCGCGCATACGTCAACCTGTCATGCTACTGACACAAGCCGTTCAGGCACGCTCACGAGGCTTATTTCAAGACAAGACTTGACCACTTCCATTAGCCCATGCCTGTCATTTGTGCCCCTGTTCAATATGCCATTGTTGTACCGATTTGACAAGCTAACCACGCCTGTCTGGTTCACATCCAATCTCAAGTCCCAGCAGTTCACAGGAACGACAGTTTTGTCAAACACACCCCTGTAGTAAAAGGTTGCAGATTAACTTGAATAACCGTATTGCCTAAACCAGCAATCTTACGGAAAGTGTAGAGCCCAGTCACAATACCTGCACTTCGTGGAGGTGACTGCGCAGCCAGGGCCCAATCAGGGAGAGGACGGGGAACTCCTCTTGTAGTCTCTCCCTTTCCTAGAGGCAGAGAACACAGAGAGGGGAAAAAACACAGCTCAGTGAGTTCTAAGAAAGTGAGTTTCAGTGCCAGCAGGCAAATCAAAGCTCTGGAGAGCAGCTGGAACAAGTTTGTCACTGTTACGGCTCATTTTGAATTCACATTGGCAGCTAGCACACCATACGTCGATAGCTTCTTCTGAAAGAAGAAATGCAGGGAGTAAAAAATACGCCTGCGAAGTATTTTTACATCTGCACAGCTAAATTTGCACAGAAAAAAAAAGGGGGTGAATTTTTGGGAGTGAATTTTTTGTGGGACTTCGGGCAACGTATTTTCGCTACGAATGAAGTCCCCAAAACTTGAGTGTAACCTAGGTCCCCGATAATGTGACCACTGTAAAAGTTGCAAGCCGAATCACTAGGGAGACAGACCACTGGGGTGAAGGTAGCGACCAAGTACTAGTACTTCCTGTCTAAAATATAATTTTTCATTGCTTTCTATTACTGTGAGTGGCCTGGGTAATATCGCTACTCAAGCCACAACAGGTGCAAATTGAAAAGGGCAAACAGTGGCGCGCATTTTGTTGCAATTTTGAAATAACGCTGATGCCAAAATGGTTTGGTGTGGCATTCTTAACTTCAGTCCCCCCCCCCCATCCTCCCACACACACACACACACACATTCCCCGAACAGCACAAGAACACGCAAAACAATTTCGAAGATATGGAACGGCAGAAAGCCATCTAAGTCAAGTTCAGGCTTCAGCGCTATGATTGCAATAAAGGAAGAGCCCGAAGTTCAGGCTTCAGCGCTATGATTGCAATAAAGGAAGAGCCCGAACCCAGAGATGAGACGTGGAGCTGCTGCATTTTTTTTTTTTTTTCGCAGTTCTGTACTCGTCTTCTTCAACCATCTTGACCTTCCCAAGCTTATTTCATGCGCACGTGGTGCATAGCTGTTGGCATGTCCTTTTCTTTTTCTTTAGAAGTTCAACATTTCAGTTGGGGTTTGCAAATCACACGAGAACACAAGTTTTGTGATAAATCTGACAGCTTGAGCAAGTTCTTAGCCGACCTGTCGCGGGAGTCCGTACTAGGTCAGTGCTTGTGCACACGTCTTCAAACGATCCTGAGAAAGTTGCACAATTGGCCTTCCCCTGCACCACATCTACAATGCCCACCAGAATGATGATCAGTGCCCCATATCATCACAAATGTAAGTGTAGAGCACCCAAGCATTCCACGTCCCTCACCACCTCCCTCAAGGCTATGTCAGCCGAAGAGCCCGGCCCCTCACCTGTGCCACGTAGTGGTCCGTCCGGTCCCGGACAACGTCCAGTGCCCTCTGGATGAGCACTGCGGCGTGCGCCTGCTCCGCCAGGAGTTTGCCAAAGCCCGGGGCCAGGGCCTCCAGGTCTTGGTCACGGACCAGCGCATCCGACACACGCCGCAAGTATTCATCCTGGACCGCCACTTTGGCTTGCTGAAAGGACACATCAATACGGGACAATGTTGCCTCCTAGTCGCCCGTTCAGATACAGGCCCCACTACAGGAAAAACACAACGGCAACACCACCAGCCTCGCCAAGCCTCCTGAGGAACTCTTTACTGCTACTGCTCTATGGTTTGAGCCCATCTTCAAATTCAAATCATGGGGTTTAAACATGCCAAAGCTACTTCTGGGCTACAAGGGACACCGTAGTGGAGGGATACGTATTGATTTGGACCGGACGTTTTCACTTTTTGCTTTTATCTGAAAAGCAGCCCACCGCGGCTGGGAATCAAACCCACAACTTTTGGCCCAGCAGTACACCACCTTAGCCACTAAGTCACTGTGGCAGGTGGTTCGAGCCTATCTTACAAATTGACCAAATTGACCGAGCACAGGTTTTACAGAGGAGAACTGGCAATGCAACAATGGATCTCATACTAAACAAGGTTCATTTGGAGGCACGTTATGTGTGGGGAAAAGCTGAAAGATCAACTCGCAGCGGTCTCGCTGAGAGGCATGACACAACCAACAAAAGGTGCAAGTGGTGTGAAAGAACTTACAAAACCCCTTTGTCTTCAACCTGCAACATCACGCAAGAGGCAAGCTACTGAAATACCTTCATTTGAGACAATGAGATAACATATGCGAGGCTTGAGAGCAGGTTACTCTGATCCTGCTTTTTTCAGCAGATAGAGAAAAAAAGGACAGTTTCAACATGCTCTTCAAGTCTAAATAAGATCGAGCTAGATGTACACCCATCTGGTTGGGAACAGACGAGATGAAAATTAAAAGCCGACCAGGAAAATACAATAAAGCATTGTTTTATGAGATTTCTAAGGTGGGTGTATTTTTCACTGCCATTGAGGTACACTTTAAAGGCTTCAATAGCTGGCTTAAAAATGCCTAAAAAAATTTCACCTATGGGTCTCTCAAACAGCACAATAGCAGAACATCAACTACATAATTCTCATTAAAAATTACTTGAACTAACTGCTACTTTTTAAGCAAACACAAAGTGGCGCTGTTTCTGCATAGATCGAAACAAATGGACAGTGTGTATGATAAAAAAATTCTAGGCACAAGGGTACCAACAATCAAGCGCCCAAATGTCGGGAACCACAGAGGCAGTACGAACATCGCTGACACTTACCCTCTCTATGTCACTGTCAGACAATTTCTTTGCTGCACAGGGAAAGAAAAAAAGTAGAGAATTTAGTCCAACAAGCACACTCCTACTCTTCAGAATTGTGTGCACATTTTTGGCAACAAGAGAAAGCAAAATTAACAAGACAGAGCAGTGCTAACTGTCAGAGAGTTAGATTTTGGTAGCCTATAATAACTTTGGTGCTGTCCAAGCTGAAGGTACCATTACTTTTAACTAGGGATGGGCGAATATTCGGTATTGTCGAATATTCGATCGAATAGCTCTCTATTCGTTATTCGCTTCGATCCGAATGCAGGTATTCGATATTTTCGAATTATTCGATGCTCCCGAATAGGCAGCTAAAAGCCAAGCTTTTCGGTCAAGCTTTCCGAGAGTTCCCCAGGCTTGGCTCAAGACCACCGACGCGGACATTTCTATTATCAGTGCCGGCACTACCGAGTTGCTGCCTTGCCTAGAGGTTCGACCAAGCTCTCGGCCGCCAGCACACTTTAGGTTAAAAAAAAAAAAGGCAGCACTGAAACGACACCGCTCCGAACATAGCGGCACCAAGCCAGCAGACTTGTACAGGCCGCCATTTTGAATAGGCATGCCGCCATTTTGAATAGGCTCGCACAGCGCGGCAGTACGCCGCACTAAGCGAGCCTATTCAAAATGGCGGCCAGCCACTTGCGCTTTGCTTGGCTGCGGCCGAGGATACTAGTGGCTACAATACTTCTTTTTTTAGCGGAGTTTCTAGGCGGCGCTTAAACTTGTGAATGAGCAGCCGGCGGAAACTGCTGCACCTAGAGCATGTGGCGCAACAGGCATTTCTTCATGAAAACTTGTGAATACAGCAAAGGAAAGCTGTGTGTAAGATTTTGCAATAAATGTTCAACTGGTAATAGTTTTACACAATGCTGTGCCTACGTGAGTTCTAATTATTAGAAAAAATTGTGTACATTAGTCAGGTCACAAGTTGCTCATTTGTCTTTGTGATTTGCAATGTGTACTATTCGAACTATTCGATTCGAAATTATTCGACCAAATCACTATTCGCTTCGAATTCGCTTCGAACCTCAAAATCTATATTCGCCCATCCCTACTTTTAACCCTTTTTACTTACAATAAACCTTGATTACCAACAGACTCTTGACAAAAAGCAAAAGCAAAAAAAAAAGTACAGGGACAAACATATTGTTCCGTTGCAAGAAGGGCAGCAGGCGAAGTTGGGGCAAAGGCAAACGGAGCTTTATTTAGGCGAACTTGTGCCTCTAGAAAGAAAGCCACCAAAAAGACGTGGTCTCACGCGAAGCGCCGATCAGCCAAATCAGCGTTCCAAAGCACGAGCCGTTCCACGAACTCTTCTACACGCACCACGTGGAGGAGCCTTTGTCGTCGTCGTCTTCGTGGCTCCGCCTCACAGCAGACGCACTCGTGACATTTGCCCCCCTCTCTAAAGGGCATCGTCCCGATGCTCAGTGTAGTAGCTACCCGTACAAAATGGTAGAAAATGGGCACAGTCCCTGAGTGTGGCGGCGTGAACGTCGGCTCATCTTGAATAGTAGGGTTTCATGCGCACCACGTGAACGGTTTCAGGCTGAAGTTTACGACGTCCTGCGGGTACAGTGCTGACCGGGATAACTTCATACGTAACGTCACTCAGCCGACGCAGAACTTTGTATGGTCCAAAGTATCGTCTAAGCAGCTTTTCTGAAAGCCCGCGGCGACGAACAGGACTCCACACCCACACATGGTCGCCATGTTGAAGTCCGCGTGCCTGTGGCGGAGATTGTAGCGGTTTGGCGTCATTGGCGTTGCTGATTGCTTGTGCGCACGCGAGCAAGTTGCCGTGCCTCTTCCGCTCGCCGTGTAAACTCTTCCGTGTCGACATGGTCGTCGCTGTCGGCATGTGGTAGCCATAGCGTCCAACATGGTCGACACTTTCGCGACCGTAGAGTAACCTGAAGGTGGACATTCGGGTCGTCTCCTGTCCGCGCCGTGTTGTATCCGAAAGTTACGTACGGCAGAATGGTATCCCCAGGTTTTATGCTCGACATCTACATACATGCAGAGCATGTCCGCGATTGTCTTGTTCATGCGCTCGGTCAAAACCGTTGGTTTGCGGATGGTATGCGGTTGTCTTCCTATGGGAAGTCCCGCTGAGCGTCATGACAGCTTCCATGAGCTGCGCCGTGAAGGCTGTTCCGCGGTCTGTGATTACGATCGATGGAGCGCCGTGTCTGAGCACGATGTTCTCGAGGAAGAAGTGGGCCACTTCTGCAGCTGTTCCTCGTTGTAAGGGCCTTGTCTCGGCGTAGCGGGTGGAGATAGTCGGTTGCAACGACTACGAATTTGTTCCCGGAAGATGAAAGTGGGAAAGGTCCCAAAAGGTCCATTCCAACTTGTTCAAAAGGTTTTTCAGGAATCTGAACTGGTTGAAGCAAACCGGATGGTCGTCCCGGTGGCGGTTTCCGTCGTTGACAATCACGGCACGTCCGGACATAATGTTTAACGGTGAGGGAAAGCCTTGGCCAATAATATTTCTCCTGTATTCTGGCCAACGTGCGAGTGAAGCCCAGATGACCCGCGGTGGGTTCGTCATGACACGCTTGTAATATTTCATTGCGTAGCGTTGCGGGGACGACTAGGAGGTGAGTATTGCCATTAGGGGTGAAGTTCCTCTTAAAGAGCACATTGTTCCGCAACGAGAAGGATGACAGGAACACTACTTGTCTGTCCCTCCAAAAAGTCGATGAGTGGCCGCAGTTCTGGGTCTTCGCGCTGCTTCTGGGACATGGTGGCCGTGTTCACAGCTCCTAAGAACGGAATGTCGTATTCTTCATCGTCGGCAGGCGTTACTGGAGCTCGGGAGAGACAGTCCGCATCGGAGTGCTGTCGCCCAGATTTATAAACGACGGTTATGTCGAATTCTTGGAGCCTCAGGCTCCAGCGCGCAAGGCGCCCCGAAGGGTTTCTAAGGCTCGTCAACCAGCATAGTGAATGATGGTCCGCTTACGACTTGAAACGGCCGTCCATACAGGTAAGGCCGAAATTTCAACACCGCCCATACAACCGCAAGGCATTCTTTTTCAGTTGCCGAGTAGTTCGACTCCGCATGGGAGAGCGTCCTGCTTGCGAAAGCAAGAACCTTTTCGGCACCATCCTGCTTTTGTACTAAAACTGCTCCTAATCCGATATTGCTTGCGTCCGTGTGGATGCTGGTCGCTGCGTCCTTCGTCAAAATGGGCCAAAACCGGCGGTGTGTTTGCATGCGCTGCTTCAGCTCATTAAATGCTGTTTGCTGTTCCTTGTTCCACACAAATGGGGTATCATCTCGGGTTAGGCGGGTTAAGGGGGCTGCGATGTGGGAAAAGGCTGGAATAAATCGGCGGGTAATACGAGCAGAGTCCCAAAAAGCGGCGTACGCCTTTTTTGTCCGTAGGTTTCGGGAAATCGGCGACAGCTGCAATTTTGTCAGGGTCTGGCTGTACTCCTTCGTGGCTAACGACGTGGCCCAAAAAGCGGAGCTTCTCGTAACCGAAATGGCACTTCTCCGGCTTGAGTGTGAGTCCCGGCGGAACGCAATGCCTGGAGGACCAAGAAAAGTCTTTTCAAGTGCTCCTCGAAAGTGGCGGAAAAGACAACAACGTCATCGAGGTACACAAGGCACGTTTGCCATTTCAGGCCGTCAAGACAGTGTCCATGAGCCGTTGAAATGTTGCTGGAGCTGAGCATAAACCAAAAGGGAGAACCTTAAATTCATAAAGTCCATCCCGGTGTCACAAATGCAGTTTTCTCCCGGTCCCGCTCATCGACCTCGATCTGCCAGTAGCCACTCCTGAGATCCACTGACGAAAAATACCGTGCGTGGCGCAGTCTGTCAAGGGAGTCGTCGATTCGCGGTAGCGGGTAAACATCCTTCTTGGTGACTTGGTTTAGCTTGCGGTAGTCGACACAGAAGCGTAGACTACCATCTTTCTTCCGCACCAGAACAACAGGAGAAGCCCAGGGGCTTTTGCGATGGCTGTATGACATCGTCCTCCAGCATTTGTTTACCTGGTCCTTATAGCGTCTCGTTCCTTGGGAGAGACACGATACGGGTTTTGGCGAACAGGTCTCCCATCGTCCATGGTAATGATCCGATGCTTCGTAAGGGGCGTTTGTCGTACCTTGGTTGTAGAAGAGAAGCAATCAGTAAACTGTTGTAATAGCTCCAGCAGGCATTGTTGCTTCGTGGATGGTAGACCAGGGCATATGTCGAAGACGGAGGGTTCACCGCCACCTGGCGCCGTTTCGGCCTGTAAGGCTAGACATTCTAAGTTTTCTTCAATGTTCTCAAAGCGTGCTACGGCGGTTCCTTTCGAGATTTGCTGGCGTTCGTTGCTGAAGTTCGTTAGAAGTACTTCGGTGCAATTATCATTTAGGTGCACTACTCCTCGCGCGATCGAGATGCCACGGGTAAAAAGAAGGTCACTTGTTGCTTCAGCTATCCCTTCACCACACCAGGAACCCTCGCACTTCACGGAAACCAAGGCGCACGACCTCGGTGGCAAGACGACGTCTTCATCTACTATACGCAAGGTCGACGAGCATTGTTCGTAATCGAGGTCTCGAGCCGTGACGTCGGTAAGAGAATGTGACTTGGCGCTCTGGGATATTAATAATGGCGTGATATTCTCGCAGAAAGTCCATTCCCAAGATAAGGTCTTTACAACACTGGGGAAGGATGACGAAAGTGCCGACCAAATTCGTCTTACTTATACAGATTCTCGCAGTACACTTGCCCGTCGGCGTCATTACATCGCCTCCTGCGGATCGAATCTTGTGGCCCAGTCCACGGCGTTTTTACCTTTCTGAGCTTGTCTGCGAGTCCTTGGCTCATTATCGAAAAATCTGCGCCAGTGTCCACCAGAGCAGTTACTTCCTGCCCGTCGATTAAAACAGAAAGATCGGCGCTCACCCACTTCATCAGCGCATTCTTCCGCCGTACGCCGATCGACTGCCGGCGACATATGGAGGGTCTTCGCAGCTTCCATCGGCAGCAACCTTGCCTCCAGAGGTTGCCGGTTCTAGTTCCCCGGTGGGGACTTGGAGACCTCCCCCTTGTGACGCAATCCTGAGAGCTTCGACGATTGAACGAAGTGTTCAAGCGAGCTGGCGAGGGCGAGCGTGGTCGCTGTCTCACAGACTGCTCTTGCCTCGCCGGCGAGATAGGCGTCGATTTCAGGTGGGCGTTCCCCGAAACGAGGAGGGTGACGAGCGGTGGGTGAAAAACCGCAAGTCCAATTCTCGCGGTATGGCCAGCGACGGTAAACATGACCCGCCTCACCGCAGTGGTAGCATAGCGGTGGTTTGGTCTCGGTGCGCCATACGTTGGTCTTGCGTATCGGTGGCTGGAAGTCGGCTCAGTGCGGGACCATGTCCCAGAAGGCGGCTTTCGTTGCGTTGGGAAAGAGGGCCGTGCAGACGACGGACGACCCAGGGCATTCGCATAGCTCACTTGTAAAATTCGTGGCTGGGTTTCAGGTGGGACAATCGCTTGGACGAATCTCTTTCGCGGACGACCCTCAGCGATGGTAGCAATGGCTGGCTGCGAGTGGAACTCGTAGGTAAGCTTCTTGCAGTTCTTCTTGTACAATGCTCCGGACGAGGTCACAGCAGCGAAGTTTTCGTTGGCTGGTTGAAACAATGGCGGCTTGCGCAGGAAAGTCGGCATTGTCCGATTCGGTTGTATGGCTGGCGAGCGATCCCGCAGCGCTCGTTCGATGGCCGTAGCTTCTTTTATAAACTGCGCACAGTCTGTGGCGGTATTCGCACGGAGTCCGGCAAAGAGCTGCTCCTTCACGCCGTGCTAAGGTACCGAGCTTTTTCGGCTCGGACATGTCGGGATCGGCTCGGCGAAAAAGGCGCGCCATGTCCTCAGCGAACATTGCCACACTTTCGTTGGCTTCTGCACGCGCGATTCAAGGAGCTGCAATGGTTGTCCGGACGATCTGCGTTCGGGAATGCCTCGCGAATGTCGTGACGGAAGTCGTCCCACGTTCGAAGGCTTGCTTCATGGTTCTCAAACCATATACGGGCGCCGTCTTCTAGCGAGTAGTATACGTTTATTAGTTTGTGGACGGCATTCCAGAGGTTGCATGAAGCGACTCGTTCGTACTGGTCTAGCCAAGTTCGTCGACGTCTTCGTACACTTCGCCATGGAAGCTGGGTGGCTGCCGAGGTTGTTGGAATAACACCTGTGAGTTGTTGGACTCCATGGTTTGCGTTTCGCGAGCTTGACGTGCCTGAGCGTTCCCGGGCATGAGGCCGAATTCAGGGTTAGGCCAGAAGGCGACGGCTGCTGCGATGGACAGGCGTGTCGATGAGACGAGGACTGACGGGGCTAGATGAGCGGCTGCCGGTAGGACTGCTGGACATACCCCGCACCTCCACCAGTGTTCCGTTGCAAGAAGGGCAGCAGGCGAAGTTGGGGCAAAGGCAAACGGAGATTTATTTAGGCGAACTTGTGCCTCTAGAAAGAAAGCCACCAAAAAGACGTGGTCTCACGCGAAGCGCCGATCAGCCAAATCAGCGTTCCAAAGCACGAGCCGTTCCACGAACTCTCCTACACGCGCCACGTGGAGGAGCCTTTCGTCGTCGTCGTCGTCTTCGTGGCTCCGCCTCACAGCAGACGCACTCGTGACAATATATGGGTGCTGCCAACTCCAAAATGAGTTGGGGAAGTTATCCCTGAATGTTGGCGAAACTTATTTGATTAACCGTTCTACTATCAATCCTTAGCCAACCCTCCCCGAGTTGTGTGCTCCCTGCGAGAGTGTTTTCACCTACACCTAAAATAGCCGACCGTTTTTTCGGACTGAAAATTCGGACTTGCTGGATATTTCGGACTTTCCCGAGGAACTGCCAGTTGTCTCATAGGAGTAATGGCTCGTGGATTTTTCGGACTGCTCTTTTATTGGGACTATTTTTCATTCCCCTCCAGGTCCGAAAAATCGGTCGGCTACTGTACTACACCCAGGTACAATTAAAGAACGGCAATAGCTCATGTCGTGCACTGCTCCGCCGAAACAACAGACTTGTGATGATAACACATGCTCGCATTCTGAAAAAATGATGGTGATATTTGTGTGTGGTGGAGCAAGGCCAAATAGGGAAAAGAGCACCAAAAGAGGGTTATATATTGGCAGTGGTGTAAATGTGAATACTAAAATCTGTCATTAGAAAGAGACTGCGCGTAAGTCGTGACACTGCTTGCTTTTCCCGGCATAGTTTGGCACTGTTGCAGTAGTTTATAAGCAGCTTATAAGCACGGAGGAACAGCCAACTGCAATGATGATGAAGCGCAGGGGCACCTTCCGTTGTCGTTCTCAAGTTGTATCCAAGTACGGCACGACAATCAACCAAGGGTGGAGCAGCCAGAGCACTGACAGCTGATGCCGTGAAAACAAGAAAAAACGGTAACAGCGGAGAGGGGCCCACCCACCCCTGAGCTTGGCCACCAGGACTTCCCGGAAGGCGGGAAACCAGCCTCGTAGTTCCTTCTCCAGGATGGGACCCACCAGTGGCATGGCACTCCTCAGGAGCTCTGGGGGAACAAAGGGTGAACCAGGAGTTCTTGCCAAGTGAGTCAAGGTGGAAAGTGGCAGTCAAGTCAAGTCAAGTCAAGTCATGAAGGAGTCAAGATGGAGGGTGGAAAGAAAACAACGAGAGGGGGGGAAACCGACCGGTGTTGTAGAGGCGCAGGTCGATCAGCTGGCCCTTGGGCGTCTTGTACACATACGGGACGGTGGGCAGCCGCTCTTCGCCCTGGGGGTGGATGGGGGACAGCGGGTGGAGGCATAGCCACTCCACCCCACTCCCTCCTTCCCAACTAAAGAGCCCAATGAACGTTGAGAGCTCGTTACTATACACAATCTGAGGCTTATTATTTTGAGGATCCCACATCAATCTCAGGTACGCATCGCCCGTAAGGTATGTGGTCTGGTGAAGTTTACGGCTTGCATTGGTGGACAAAATGTTGCACTGCCATTAAAAAATTCACTTCAAAAATTTTCTTACTAATTAAGAGACAGTTACTTGAATTCTGACACGTAGCACAACATCTTTTACTTATCATCTTTTTTTTTAAAGAAAAAAAAACACAACTAAAAGCTACAAAGAAGGACCACTTTTCCCTCAGTAGAGAAAGTGCCAACAACTTACGCTGACATTAGGCGGTCACCACAAGTGTAACACCTTTACTACTCTCTTCTGTGACGGAAAAAGCTTTTTTTTTTTCCAGACACCTAACATCGTGTACAAAGCTCTCGCCATCGGTACAGGCTGCTTACTCAGTCATCAACTGTCATCAGAACACAACTTTGATCAGCCCAACAGCCTGATGAAATGGCGCAACTCACCAGGTGGCATTTCTCAAACGTCTGCTTCTTGATCTGGTATCGCACAAACAGGCACAGCTGCTCCAACTGGTTCTCCGTGTCCGCCTGCACAACACATTGAATGCGAGAAGGTATTCAAAGGTAATTTAGATCATGCCAGAGCAATCGCGACATTCAGTGCAAAACACAAGTAAGAGTCTGCCTCAAGGCTAGCAAGCGGTAATAATCCAGCGAGCGTTATTCGTCCACTACTTTTCGTGCACTACCATAGGTTGCCTTTCAAATACTATATGTTAAGCTGTGTCCACATGAAACCTAACAAATTGAGCGACGACCAAGCGGAGGTATGCGAATATTCTAGACTTTCAACACTTCGCGAGTAGTGCGCGATATCCTATTTGATTCAGAGCAGAGCTTTACCATTCATAGTATAAGAATATTTGAGATCTACGAATGATGAATGAGTATAAGTAGACATGGCCGCTCAAAAGTTAAATTTTTTTTTCCTTTTTTTGTCGAAGATTATTTGCAAAAGACGCCTCCTTGGGTTGGCTTTTCTGCACCCCACGCAGCCGTGCAGAAAAGCATGTGCTATTTCTGGTGGATGTCAGATAAACTGAAACACCTTTTTTCCCGTAAAATCCACAAAACAAAAAGAGATCTGTTGCCAACCAATGGAATGAGTGAGGAACCAAAAGCTGCTGGCCATTGGCTATGATTTAAAAATACAACCAGCCACTAAGCACACTTAGAAAGCACCTCTTTTCATACTGAAGAATCATAATTGGGACAAACTGCTTCTCTACGCCAAGACAGATGTTGGGGCACTCATATTTTATCACGGCAGGGTCTGCCAAATTTTCGTTCTATTTCTGTGTCATGTCTTCCCCACCACATTTTTTTGTCATAACGTTTTCATACCACTTCTTTTATCGAGCATGAGAACAGCAAAGCACAGCCATGTAAAGTCCTAACTGCCCGATTTATCTTTATTCTGTTCGGAGCCACGTCTAAAAACTCCATACACATTAAAACAAAAATATTTGTATTCCAAAATATTATATTCGTACCAGAGTATTGAGTACATCACGGCGAGCCGGCCTAGTTGGAATTGATTTCATCTTTGACACCACACGAGAAAGGATATGAGTGCTAAACAGAAGCACGGAACTGCCCGTTCGCATTTTCCTTTTTCGTCCCCATTTGTGAGCGCTAAATGCCAAATACTGAGTACTGGCATGCCACTAGTTTCATGTTTTGTTAAAACCACAGACATTTTTTTTAAACCACGACACCATACGCTAGTGGTCTTGTTGTCCAAGGATGTGTTCTAATTACCTGGTAGAAGCAAAAGTAGTTTACATGTACTCGAAACAGCAGGAATCACAAGTGTCATCCCAACTTTTTTTGCGAGAACAGCAAACCAGACAGCTCGATAAATGATACTGTGAGTCAGTGACAATGCAGGCTACAGTGCCATTTTTATGCATCATGCAGTTAAATAAACGAAATACAGTCAAACCCTGCTATAACAAACAGCATGATTCAACGCAATATGTTTGCTATAACCAAACTCGCTTATAATGAGTTTCAGCATTAAATTGGTGAACAATGTGAACATTTGATTAAAAACATGATAATGAAAGAAAGACCATGCCACTCACCATAAATAATAAAAATTTATTGCAGAGAAATGTACACCTATTTGCAGAAGGAAGTGGTTTTCACCTGAGAACTGTTTTTTAGCCCCATCATTGAGAAATACATTTTCGACACACGACCTCACTTCAACGAACTCCAGTCCACTTCCCTGCATTTCGGCGCAGTGACACCGCAGCACATCAGTAGGAGAAAGGGCTTCTCGCAACATCAGGCAAGGGCGATAGTCTTCGGCAGCAGCTTGTCAGAGGCACTGGCACCAGACACTATCCCGTCAGCAACAATTTCAGAATCTTGTCGTCAACCGTCAAAAAGTCCTCAAAGCCAACTTTCTCTGGAAGAGCGCTCGTATTAACGACGAGTTCTTCCCAAAGCGTAACAATATTGCTGTGGCCTTGCACTGCACTCACAACTTCCGCGCCCTCTTGATAAAGCCCAGCATGGTGCAAGCAGTTGCGAATTGTGTCTCAAGTCACGTCTTGCCAGGAACGACTGATCATTTCAATTGCAACTAGCAAATAAATCTTCAATTCGATGACTGATTGTAGGGTTTAACGCGCCGACGAAATGCAGGCAATGAGGCATGCCATAACGGAGGGCCCCTGATTAATTTTGACCACCTGGGGATCTTTAATGTGCGCCAAAATCTCACACCCACAGGCGTTTTTGCTTTTCGCCTCGTTCAGAAAAGCGGCCGCTGCGGCCGGGAATCGAACCCGCAACCTCGTGCTCAGCAGCGCAATGCCTTAGCCACCGAGCCACCGCCACAGGTATCTTCAATTCGTCATTTGCCAGCGGATCGCACCCACTGCTACATTTCACAGAAGCGCGGGCAGGCAGCTGGCGCAGAAGTGTGTTGGTGGGCGTTTGGTGACCGATCACGCGTGCTCAGAGTTCGATATATTTAATGTTTAGTTTGTAGTAAAAATACATTTACCATGCATAATAGCAGAAAAACATTGAGTGTTGACTGTAAAGTATAATTCGCTCTATCCAAGTTCGTTATATTCGGGTCTGACTGTACCTCTTTTCAGTAGGAACTTGTCATTCAGTAATTGTGCACTACTTTCGATAGTCTTTTTGAGTGCCTCAACTCACGCATTTTAATTTATTTGCCTTTTGCACCGTGGGACTGCAGTTATCAACCCACATGCTAGGTGTTTTGGTCTGCGCCAGTGGATGCCATGCTGTTCTGATCTCCACTGCTATGCTGCCTTTTCAGACTTCTAAACAGCCTGCTTTCCAAGCAGCCTACAGTCTGGAACATGCCTAAAGTGTTCAGCTGGAAGGAACAAAAGTTCAGCCTAGATTCTCATTTGTATTCCCAGTAAAAAGAAAAAACAGCAATTGGGCGCAAATGTTTTTTTTCAATTGGTCTAAATTAGATTCTGTCATATCCAACTGGTATTGATGGAAAACCAGTTGCTCTCAGTTGTAATTCTTCACTCCAACTGCACTGAACAATCGGAAATCGCATTTACAATTGCAGCTACAACTGCAAACCGACTTTCCAATTCTAGGCACTGGAGGTTTCACTTCCAATTGCGTTACCATTTGCAGGCCGGAATGGCAATTACTAGAACTCCCTATGGATACTGCTTTGAAAGGTGTGGCGACTAGGAAAACAATTGACCTAAAAATCAATTCGGTTTCTACCTCAGGGGCATGCCTTTTATGAGCGAAACACATTCCACCAAAATCATATGATTCACAAGATCCAGTATTTACCACCTAGCATGTTGCAGAAATTTCAGATGTAACATTGCGCTGGTGCACATACAAGGCACTGACTGCAGCTGCAACTCGCAAGAGATAAAAACGCCACGTCTGATTCTGCACTCACAGTAGATAGGGACATGAACTCAAGGTGCAAGCAATGAATTAGTTTGTTTGCGAGCATTGCGGCCATTATGACTGTTTTGTGCATCAATACTTTGGGTCAGTGTCGTAGTACTTCGATTTTCAACAAAGAAGTTAACATGCATTTTAAATATACGTAATTTTAAGGTAAAGTACACGCATGTACAAGATCTGACTGACTCCTTTCATATAAGCCTTGAGAACTTGAGCGGAGGTTTCATACATAAAACAACACAGTAGAGATGGCGAAGATGGCTTACTTCAGAGAGCGGCTCGGAACAGCTCAGTTCACTGAAATGAACCGGTTCATTGAGCCTAAATTAATTACTTGATTTAAGTGCATGAATTTTCCAATGTAATGGACCTTTTTTTCGAATATTGGGGATAAAATGCTTATGATACCACAACAGACAGCATGCAATGTATTTTTACAGAAAAGCATTGACTTCATCGTCTTTACAAGAGATTTTATGTCATTGTGATGTTTCAGAATCATCTTGTCAAAACAATAACAAAAAATATTGTACATTTTGTCAACTTTATTAACTTTACATAAACGTGCTCACTACTAGTGAGCTGTAATGTGAGAATAAATGCATCTGGAAAACACGATACAAAAATGCACATCAAGTGTACATTGTTGTCATTGAACAACACTTTGCTCAATTTATCCAAAGTGAGATGGCTCCTCTTTTTTGTACAAATTCAGTCAGCTTTTGGAAAGATTTGTTCACATGGTACCCTGGTCACGACAATACAGAGCCTTTCTAAAGCCACTAAATACAAGTTTGGGTAGGTGAATATCCTACATTCCCACCACTTCGGTGGACCATGGCTGCGGTTCAAGTATGGCTTGTTCAAGTACTTGTCTACCACAAACACAACATGAGCTGCGGGGTCTTGTTTTCCTTGCAAAAAAACTCAAACTCATTCCATACTGAGGAGGTCAGAACGGGTGTTTTGGACTCAAAGCATTGTCTGGGCTCCATACTTTGGGTAGCCACTTCGAGCCTCAAAACAAGCGCCTTCTCAGTCGACCTGAACTTTGTGTCATTACCAAAGCTTTGCGACTTCATTAATTTTTTAAGTAAACTCGGTGAAACTTGCCGGTCTTGCTGCTTTTCCCCGACTGATTTGAAATATGCCATTATATTTTGAGTCAGTCAATTAGTTCCCCAGGTAATTAGAGATAATTACCGTAGGCCTTTTTGGAGAAATTATGGACAAAACAGTGTTGGTCACAAAACTGTAATCTTTACATTTTCCAATACTATGAACCCTGGTGAATGCAATAAGAGAATCGGTTTTTTAATCCACTGCTTGGAACTAATTTTATAGCTCATTAAACTTTGGTGTTTGAAATGGGAGTTCAAAATGGTTTTTTGCCCCTGGTGGCACCGAAGTTTAATGAGCTGCAAAATTAGTTCCAAGCGGTGCATCAAAAGACTGATCCTCTTATTGCATTCACCAGGGTTTATAGTATTGGAGAATGCCAAGATTACAGTTTCATGACGAACACTGTTTTGTCTATTGTGCATCCAAAAATGGCTAATTATCTCGTTGACTTACTCAAAATATAATGGCATATTTGAAATCAGTGGGGGAAAAGCAGCAAGACTGGCAAGTTTCACAGAGTTTACTTGAAAAGTAAAAGGAGGTGTTTTAATAGCAGTGGCCCCCTTAAACCGTGGGTCCAAAATTGTGGACTGAGAAATTAACTCATTTGATTTTCTTTTGCCAAATTGCCGTGTCAGAACGTCTAAGAGTTTGTTTGCAAGCTTAACAATATCCTCAGGAGTGCCTCTGTTCGTATACAGATATTGTTTCACATGTTTCGTCATTATCCTGGACAAAACGGTCGTTTTCAATGACGGCACATTGGCTTCAGCAGAAATTTCTTTCATTACATCATTAAATACCGACAAGACTTTTACAACACAAGCCAGTTCTGTCCACTCTGATTCTTCTAGTTGATCTTTGAATACAATAATGCTAGAGTTGAGAAAAGTGGCTTCTTGTTTTTAAACAATCTTTCTAACATATCACAGGTGGAGTTCCACCAAATGGGAACACCTTGCTTCAACTGAAGTTGACCTTTATACAGTGTCTGCATCTCGCAAAGTTTCGCGAGTGCCGAACTACTTTGCTTGAAGTGCTGGACGAGTTTTGCTCCAATGGATGACGAAAGGGCATCTGTGACGACCAAATTAAAGGTATGGGCAAAACAACCCAAGTGTAGAAATTTAGTTTAGTAACAGCTGCTTTCATATTACCATCATGGTCAGTGACAACGCCACTAATTTTATTCTGGATTTCAACACTTTCTAAAACTTCACATACCCAAGCAGCTATAGGGAAATTTCGAACATTCAATCAGACACGATCGCAAGCAAGCAAGCAGCTGGAGCATCTAGCAAAGATGATCTGACTTTATCTAGTAATTCGCTACGAACATTGGGCAACAAACTATTTATGAGTGTCTTAAAGCTCGGCAAGGTACAATTCGAATTCAAAATGTTAACGAATTTTTGAAATTCCTTATTTTCAACCAGTGAAAACGCGTGGTACTCTTTGCAAATCATCTTGAGTGTTTGAACATCAATCACCTTTTGTTCCTGCACTGACACTGGTTTAACTGCACCAACATAGCGAGTCAATGAAGACTGCAATTGCTGGCTTGCTCTAGGCCCTGTAGACGTAGAGAACGGCGTTGACGAAGTCGCTGAAGTCGAAACTGGTGACAGCAATCTGCTTTCTGATACATCTAAATAGTCCGATAATTGGTTCAGGTTCCTTGTACTTGAAGGGCTGGCCAACGGTGTCAAGCCAGGAGCAGCAGGATCGCCGGCACTCTCGCCACTTGCGGAGCGGGACCGGGACCAGTTTGGCTTAACTTGGCTGAAGGGCACCGTGGGAGATGCTTCTTCACCAAATGCCATCCGAGATTTCCAGTCGATTCGGAAGACGTTAAGAGTGAGGCTTGACAGTATCTGCATTTCGCCTTGCCGTCCGCCAATTCTGTGGAGTGGTACTGTCGTCGGTTAAGCGATTTGTTGAGATCATTAACCTGGAAATTAAAGAGAAAAAAAAAAAAAGAGAACACTGCATTCAAATTGCATGTTAGTTGAAAAGGTTTAATAAAAATCCTTATACTTAAACAAAAATACTGCATAATAATAACATATTGACGCAGCACAAAGACTAATGCTTGTAATGTCTTTTTTTTTAAGTTGTTTGAAGAGTTATGTTAAAATGAATGCATATTTTAACTTGGTAACTACTTTCACAGAAACTTCTGTCACGAATACTGTAAACCAAGCATGTCAACTGTCTGGCAAGCATGTCAACTGAAGCAAGCATGTCAACTGTAAACCAAGCATGTCAACTGTAAACCAAGCATGTCAACTGAAAGCAAACTGTTCTTTCTTCGATATTGCACAAACATTCATGCCAAACAATGTCACAGCATCACAAGAAAGGTGAAGCACTTATCCCGATAGCTAATTATTATGCAGCTATACATGAGAGTAATTCGTTTTATGAGCTGCATAAACGAATGCAAACATTCCTTTACTATTATTAACAAGCACGCTATCACGCGCAACACGTGTCACTCGGTGAGACTGGACACTCAATGACAGTACACGATTTGAAGTGACCCACCTGGCTCCCCCTTGAGCCGCAAACCACGCTGTCCAGCCTCCGTGTTGTACAATGTGGAATACGTGGTGTCCAGTTCAGGTGTCCCATACTCCGGCCTGCGGGCTGTGTTTTCCCGCCTTTTACTGTGGAAGCAACTAGTTTGGGGAGATTTGGCTCGGATGCCACCGGGTTGCAGCAGACGCGGCCTTTGCTTCATAGGTGGCTCTACTGTTGCTTTTAAGTAGCACACCGCCCGCCACTTGAGAGAGGGCGTGCCGCCCAGAGACGAGCCTCAGAAATAAGCACACTTTACGACTGGACGGACTTCACTGCGTCCAGACGTGTCTTTCCTACGCCCGGCCAGCCCGGCAGGCCACCAGTTTGCGCTATGCTGTGAAGAACTAAACGATTTTCTCGCAGGCCCGTTGCTTTTTTTTTTTTTTTCACAGATAATCGATGGTACGAAACTCCCACCGAAGACTCAGCTGATTCGATTGACTGATTGATAGTGAGGTTTAACGCACCGACTCTATACAGGCGATGAGGTGCGCTGATGAGGGCTCCGAATTCTGACCACCTGGGGATGTTTAACGGGCGCCGAAATCTCGTACACACGGACGTTTTTGCTTTCCGCCCCCATCAGAAAAGTGGCCGCGGCAGCCGGGCATCGAACCTGTGTCCACCCGGCTGATTTGGCCAATCAGGCTCTACTGGCTGTACCAAAACGTGCCCAAACAGTTCGGCACAATTCTCTGACCGAGCAAGAAGCAATTTCCTCTCTCCAAAAGAACCACCGCTCACTTTTACTGAACCCATGGCTCACTCGCTCTTCAAACCAAGCGGCCTAAAACATCCTGCTTGTTCATGAGTGATGCATCTCAACAACACGGTCAAAATGGTGTCAAGAAGCTTGGGCCGCATGCAAAGTTGCAGAGTCATCCCAGCGGGTGGCCTCTGCGATTTTTTTGTGTGTGTACACAAATTGATGTGTCGCGTGATTTGTTATTAGTTATAAAGCAAGTGCATCATCTGCGGCACTCCATAACATAAAAGCTTCTATGTTCACGCAACGCAAGGCGACCCAAGTGGGGACTTTGCTTGGATTTTCATTTTTGCAGCCTTTCCTTTCGCATAGGCACTGTTGCAGTTGTTCTGTGTTACATCTTAGATATTAAAAAGTACACACAAGATCTACGAGGCACGCTTTCATTTGTTTAGAAGGCGACAATGCCACCCATGCCTGAGCCAAATTTTATAAATGGGCATATATATTGAAGTGCAGGACCTTGCTGTTGTCATTATGTTTTTTATTTTCTTTTAGTATTGTATTCACAACTGATCGATCAGTGTTTAATGGCTGTGCAGCAGTTTTAAAACTATCCCCACACCTACAAAATATGTCATTACCTTGCAGGTACCACACCTCTAACTCGAAGAATACACCAGAAATGTGAGATAGCCCGTAGGACATCGCTTTGTGCAATAAAGCCAATCGACCAACATTCATGGCTTTGTGGTTTTCAAAGCAGGAACACACTGTTTTGGGTAATTCGTTGAAACGGCTCTACAGTGACCAAATGTATGCAAGAGGCCAATGGAATTAGCTCTCAGTCCAATTGGAGCATTGGCTCGCTCTAATTAGTGTCAATGGTTCCTGAAACCAAATGGCCACATTTTTTTTAATCGAGTACTAAAACACAACAGGAAATTTCAATTGTTTTTAACAGAGACATTTCTAATTGGGCTCTTTTTTTTTTCAGCTGCAGAACCAACATCACTAACGGTGGATCTAGACAAACTTGCATGCCAGTAGCTGAACAGCAGCACGTGCTACGGAAGACAAGTGTAGGTCCACAAACGCCCCTCTCAACAATGAGAACACACCGACTCACTCCCTCTTATCTGGCTCCAACAAGAGCTTGCACACCCCCTGTCGACTCGACTGCGCTATCTTAACAGGAACCACATGGCAAGCACACGTATGCGGAAAAAGAAGCAAAACAGGTTTCCTTGACACGGAGCTCTTCTGCAAGAAGCAGGCATTTCTTGGAAATGAGAGGGAGGCAGGGGGAAAGGGGGAGCAAGAGATAGATATAGGGGGAGAATGGTGTGCGGGAGAGGACTCTAAATTTGATCCTGACCTTAGTAGCAACGCTATGATTGAATCAGTCGCACAACATCGATGAATTTTTCAGTGAGATGACACATGTCACCAACCCGACACAAAGGGGATACCTGTTACGATCAAGCAATCAATCAAAGGTGAGGAAGACACACCTCAATGGTGAGCTCGGCGACGAGGTGCTTGACGCGTTCTTCCTGGAGCCGGGAAGTCAGCAGACTGGCCGACACTGATGGCAATCCCACCAGGGCGTCTGGAAATGCGCACACGCGGAAGGGAAAAAACAGTTCAATTTGATCCAATTGAAACAGAAGCAGATGAGGTCTGAACTAAGTGACAGCTTGAACTGCAAACTTTGCGTGCAACAGCACGACATGACCACACCGTGGCTGCTGATTTCAAATCGCGTGAAAGCGCAATTTTAAGGCGACCTTAGCTCAGTGACATATTTACCTGCATATAACCGCACTCGCATAATGATCACACCCCCAACTTTTGTAATCAAAAGGTAGACCTTTTTTCCCTTGCATAATGATCGTACCGCGAACTTGCTGCCGTGACCACTGTATCGCATTAGTCATCTGTTCGTTCTGATTACAGTGACAGTGTGTGAGGGCTGATGGCCATCTATCGAATTTTTTGTAAACTATGCTGCACACTGAGTTAGAGAGATGTAGCCAATTGCAAGCAGTGATGGCAGTGGCGAGAGTTACCGCACCGACAACTTACTCACCATTTTGCGACAGTGCTAGCCCCGTGAGTCATGCAATAGCCAGCCTCATCGCTGCTTAGCAATGGAGCATCATGCGAGTTATAAGGTTGCATTCAAGTTGGAGGTGATCGAAGAGGCTCTGAAGCAGGGAAACCACACTAGGCAGCTGGCTTGCCTAGGCTTGCCTGTAACCTTGCCTGCAACCACTAAGGCTTGCCTGTAGTTGAACACTACAAATAAGAGGCGCTCAACCCGTCCGTGGGCCGAACAGCAGCAAGTTTCCACATGTTGAAGAAACGGTAATGAACTGTGCAAAGGATGGTCAAGAGTTTCAAAAACCTGGGCATCTCAAACTCACTCAACGCCGCCGAGGACAACTTGCTTTGCGAGCGCAAAAACACAGTCAGCGATGATAGTGGTAGCTGGTAGCTGTCAAAGACTGAATCAGCAAAGAGAAGTTCCCTAGATTAGTGCACAGAATTCTCTATGCCAACTGCGATTATTGCTACATTGGTAAGAGCGGCAACTTTGAAAGACGATTGCGCGAGCACAGGAACGACGTCAAAAACAAGAAGACATCTTTGAACTCGACTGCAAAACACGTGGAAACCGCGACACACAAAATAGACTGGGAAGATGCTTCAGTTATTGCCAGAGAGAAGAAATGGCTGTCACGATGATATCTTAAGTCCTTGACTATTCAAACGACCAAAAAAAAACCCTGAACCACAATTCAGGCAATATCCCACCGACGCATGCAAGATGCCTGGGGCGATTACTTCGGCGCACATAAAAGCTTCATGCTTTGGGCTGATTTGTTCAGTGAACAAAGCTTTTGCATGGAAGCCGAAACATCTCTTTTTTACGTTTTTAATAAACTTTTGGTTGGTGACCAGAAGTTTTTAACTATATGAACCTATTACCCAACCAGATGAAATTTCGTCAAACCTTGGATTTCAGTATACCGTTATCTCATAAACTGCACATCGGTATACCGTTAGATCATTTGTAGATGCATTTACTTAGTGCGCAAAAAATTGTCACACTGATCCGCTTTTCGTTTGCGATTTGGGCCTGCGGAGGTTTGACAACTGATTGGAAGCACTTTCAGTGATGGTTGAACGCACTTTTAGTGAAGGTTCTGGCACACTTTTGACACAGTCTTGATGTGACAAAGCCTTCGCGCTTCTGTCAACTTTCTCCATTTTTTTCCTCCCAAGAACTAGGTAAAAAGAGGAGGTAGGGAGGAAAAAGAGAGGGGGGCATCCTCCTCACCCAGGAGCAGGAAGGTGGCTCGGGAGAGGGCGAGGGCGGACGCCTTGAGGCTGAGGAAGTGCGAGTCGATGCGGTTGCGGCCCGTCACCACGAGGAGGCGCAGGGCCAGGGCCACGTCCCGCAAGAGCAGGCCCCGGGTGCCCACCCGGCCACTCTGCACTGCCCTCGACAGCCGCCAGCGGTGCTTGCGCCCCGGGAAGGCCCGGCTGCACACCTCAAACTCCCTGCGCACAGCCAACCCAATCCAATCCAATCCACAGGGAGGCAAGAACGCGTGCAGTGAGCCGGAAGGGCAAGGGTGCGCACAGATACACACTTCTTTGTTTTGCCGTACCTCGATTATCACGAGACAACCCTGCCACACTGTTGCAGTGGAGCAGATTAAAAACCAGCGCCACCAATCGCTCATTGGTCTAGCAATATGTACAGGACCCCCGTCACTTCCTCTCTCAGCTCGTGACTCACACGTACACTATTCGGCGTGACATTCTTGTTTCCTGGTCCACACAGCCGACAACTTGTTCATTGTTCCCCCAGCAGCAATCCACATCGTGTCTAACGGAGGCCAGTCTCAGAGCCGTGCACCACTTTCATGCAAGAAGCGCATTTCTCTAGAATAATAATGCCCACCAGTAATGCTGAATATACGTGTGAGAGCTCTTGCCATTGAAATCGGGTCAACTTTGGCCACCCCAGCTTTCGCGCAATAGGCACACGAAGCCACCTATCAAGCTAAAAGGGGCGCAACAACCTAATCTGCTTCGGAGAGGGAATCCCCCACTTCTACTCACAGCCCTGACTAGTTTTAGCCTGTACCACATGACATTCCTCACCACTGGGAAATGACGGACAGGGACATATTCGGGTGTACATAACTGCAGATCAATCTCGGAAAAGTGCTTGCAAGGCAAATTCCTTAGAAGCTGAATCGGAATAAACGAGAGAAAGAGTATTTATGTTATAACAGGCGTAGATATTACCCTTTCACACTAAATTTGTTCTACCATTGCCTCTAACAAACATCCGGCATACAGGGCCTGCATTCAGGCCACACTGACACTATGATGCTTTGCGGCATGCATGCACCTGCTTTGGAGAGCGACAAAGAGAAGCCCCCATCAATCGTCGGTCCCCAAGCCCATGATAAAGTTACACTCTACACCTACCAGCTAAAGGCACTACTGGCCACCGCACGAAAACACCAGAAAAAGACACACACATCCCCTTTGTATGAACTAATTTCACAAAATATGCTGAAGCAATCACCATTCGCTGACAACTGTGCTAACTGTAGTTAGCTTTAACTTCTACAGCCCGTCAGTCCAGGGCAGTTTTTCTCAGCATGCCCTGCCAACGAGAGGTAGCCTTTCTTCAAAAAGACCCTGTTTTACAATTCCCATTTTTCATGCTAGGTCCCGTCTAGGCCTGAACACAAAGAAATCCAATGACACGGCCGTGACACCTTCTGCTGCTTGAGTTAAATATCGCAGAATGCTGAAAAAACAACTACTCCTCTGCAACCCTTGAATCAGGTGCACCAGGGGGCAGATGCATAGCGCATGCGCAGAGGTATGTGTTTGAATTTCCCGCCAAATCTCTTCCACAGACGGACACAAATTTTCTAGCCAAAGTTCACCAATAAAAGAGATAAATTAAAGAAACAGAAAGAAAAAAGAAAGACACCTCCTCACCCGTGGTCCCGAATGGATCGCAGCTGGGTCTGGTCGAGCCTGGGTGGCCGGCCCTTGGCGTCCCGCGAGACCACGTCAGCCTCCTCAAAGTTGGGCGTCGTGAACACGTCCCGAAGGCTCGTTGTGTGCGTCTGCAAAACACAGACAGGAGCATGCCAAATAAATTTTATAGGCTCCACACGTACCAAAGGTCTACTAGCACAGTAATGTACCACAACTGCACCCAATGACTTCAAATGGAGAAATTGCACCCCCAACCGAAACAAAAGCTGTATTTGCACAAGACTGCAGAGGTGCTATGATCGCAATGCATTTGCATCGCAGACATACCTACACACCATGAAATGAAAGTCACGTATTCACCTCTGCTTACTTCTTGCATGGGTTAGTGAAAACTGCACAGCACTGCTAGAAAAATACCCGCTATCCTTTATGGTGAAGTGAAACAAATCACGTGCACTTCAAATGCTTGCGTCAGCACAACATGAAGCTGGAAACCTTGCATCTCGGAACTCTTCCAAGCAGAAATAAATGGAGAAGAAAAACGGCCCAGTCTGCCGGTGAAGTTTCACCAACGTTAATAAGGATGGATTGCTGACGAACTAAGAGTACTTATAGAGCACTGAGCCAAACTTCTTGCCCTCCCCATGACAACAACATTAGAAAGAAAATTGGTGGAACGAGGCTATTTGGCTCAGCATACCAGAAAAGTGGGAAGAAAGCAAAAAGAAAACCTTCTATTCTCAGTCGCATTTTTTCTTCCAAACATTAACAGACGTGTTTAATTCAGTAGACACCGCCACAGTCATGGATCCACTTGGAGGCCAGGGAATAAAAGAAGCTTCAAGAGGGCTCTTGGAGGACACACACAGGAATTGGATGTGCCCGATGATACTATACATGAAGAGTGAAAAGTGCTTTAAACAGCCGAAAGAAGGAAATTACGCATAGGCTTAGAGTGGGCCGGCGTGCATTCGACAAGCACTCTCAATTAATGACCGTTTCCAGGTGGTGAAATTCGGCACCAGATACCGAAAATCTACTGAAATTTGGGGGCTACTGGTGTTAAGGTGCTGGTACGGCCACACAAGACAATATTTAATGAGAAGTGGTGAGAGAAGTATGAACCATGGTTTCCTGTCCCTGAATGGAAGTTTTTCCAGCACTAAAACATGAGAAGTGACTCACATTACTGGACTGCCCGCATGTTTTAGCATGCTCAGTACGTATTTTTGGTTTGCGCCACCCCCTGAAAGTAATGAAAACTCAAATGTGACATTTGAGTGAAGAAACCACACTGAGTAACATCCTCTGAAATTCTTCATGCAGGACACCCCGTTAGTGTTTCCTCACCAACATATTTCTCACTAACTTGTTTTGTGTGACGTGTTCACTGTATGGTAAACGGTAAAATGCTAAATGCTCCCATAATATTTTGAGAGAAATATACCTTGTACCAGGTCTGGTGCTGGAAAAATCAAGATTGGCAAAAAGTACAGCGAGCATTGTATTGGATGCAGGGTAACAACTGTCTGCGTGAACATGCCGATAGGAAATGGAATAAGAGCTTACTTAACTAGCACTACGACCGATAAAAATAAAAAAATTTATTTCACAACGCTCAAACCTATTCTGCAGTAATCAGTCGGCCCGTTGCCAGATGGCGAAATTCGGCATCAGATACTGAAAATGCATCCTCCATGATGAGATGGACAACAGCAGCAAGAACGCCACCTTCGAGGCTATGCTTCGGCCAACTGCACGGGCAGAAGCAATGCAAGAGCCAGGAATAAGTTATAACGGCCGTATTTTAGCGCTGGTGAACTCTAGTGAAACTTTGACCACCAGCTGGTGTCACAGCCCCTTTCCAATCTGGCAATGCTACTCTCAGTTAACGAACACTAGGCCGCTTCTGTCATTAAAAATAATGGTATAGTACAACCACTGCTTACTGCTTAAAGGGACCCAGAAAAGCTTTGTGAAGGTGGCAATCAAATGCATGCAGGTGGTAGAACACATTACGGGGGATTTTCAAGCCAAGTGTGAGCCCCATAAGTTGTACGGATAATTTGTAAACAATTTTTGAAGATGGCCTTTCTCAGCCGATGAGCGCGCCGCCGCAGCGAGCCGACCGCGGCTGACGCGACGGCGAGGCACCCCCTGATTCGGCCGATCATCAGTCGCCGGCAACGTCACTGCCATTGGCTTCCGGCTGCTCTTCCTCCTTCCTGTGCGATCCCGAGGCAAAGGCAGTCTGCAGCAATTGACACGTGCCTAGGCGCAGGAATGTAGCTAGCAGAGAATGGAAGTCGAGCATCACGATGTGACATGGCTATTCCCAGTGTTTCCAGCTGCTTTGAAAGAAGCAGAGAGGGAGGAGGAATCGATCGGCAAGGTAGGAGAGGTGCAGTTAATTGCTTCTCGCGCAGCTAATACTGAATGTAGATCAATAATTCCAACGGCATTGCATCGCTGTATTGGTACTACGCGACAATAAAGGCCTTTTGTAACTTTTACAAAAGGCTTTTCTGGGTCCCTTTTTCTGGGCTTTTACAAAAGGCTTTTCTGGGGCAGACTGGTCTTAGAGCTATTTTTTTCATTTACAAGCCAATTTTAATAAAACTGTACAGCATTATGGAGTTTCTTGTGCTGATTTCAAATTTATAATTAAATTTTTTGCAAATTGACTATTTTTGGGGATAATTAATGATTAATTGTCATTCTTTTGGGTCACAATTAAAAAATAACCACTCCATACAAAATAGCGATTGCCCAGTCGCTACGCAGACAAATGACTAAAGAATACAACATTGGAAGAACTTTCTTGATTTCGCTATTTTTGGTAGTTTTACAACACGCTGAAATTCACTCCTCCAGTGCTCTGCCCGAAATGGCTCGCAGGTGGTGTCAATTGAACACAATAATTTTTCAGAGCCTTCAATTAAAAATTTATTTCCAACATTGTATTATCCAGACAATTAGGTATCAGAAGCAAAAAAAAATTAGTCGTACCTGCTCTGGGTGCCGAGATATTTGTCGGCAAAACGCTAACTTCGTGTTGCAAGAAAAGTGCCATTTTACCATCGAATTCTGCGCAAACTGAGCTGTACAGTGCCCTTAAAAATGCTATTTACAATAAAATATGGTTCCTTTTGATGAGAAAATTTGCAAACTGATATAAATATGGCCGTAGATGCCGAAAATGCCATTTTTCAGAAAACGATTTTTTGACCGATTTTCGGCCCCAAAATCTGTTCCCGTAAATGACTTGTGGGCCACAAACTTGATGCCCTACTACAAAACTTCAAAGACAACTTGGGTCAGCACACAAGCCATGAAATGGAGAATTATGAGTGATGCTTAGGAACAGCAAACGAGCGCCTTGGATTAGGGTGCAAACTTGAGTTGGAAGACGTCACATCAGGTAGAAAAAGTGGGCTTGGGCCAGGCATGTTATGTGAAACACTGACAACAGGTAGACCACCGAGCTAACAGAGTTGTTGTCAAGAGATGGGACCAAAGTAGGAATAGGCAATTAACTGGATGGAAAGACAATGTAATGAAGTTTTGGACAAAGAATGGATGCAGGCATCACAGGATGTTTGTTGGAAATGTTTGTTGGAAAGGCCTTCATCTTGTGGTGGACATAAATAGACTGCCACTCCTACTGCATGATGACAATGATGAATAGATCTGCAGAGTTATGAAGTAACACAATCTTTATTCCTAGAAAACTGCTAGGAGCTCTGGGTGAGAGTACAAGATAGGGTTGAGGAGTAGTGACCTAAATGCGAGGTTCACATGGCCAAACTTGTTTAGCATGGAACAATGCACCCACTGCAATCGAGGAAATGATAACGCACCTTGCGGCCATCGCTGTCGGTACCAAGCAAGGCTGGTGGGAGCTCGAAGACCGGTGCCGGCAGGCGCAGTGGGAATTTTTTCCACCGGAACAGAACCTTCTCTGCAGTCTGAAAATCAGAAAAAGAAAAAAGAACTTCACATTAATGCCTCCTATCATAACAGTAAACCTCAGGCAACTAACAGCAATGTTTACATGGTGGTTGTCAAGGCACTGCTAACTCTGAGTTTGAGTGCGGTGGTACTTTTATGACCCTGATAATTCCCGCTCTTTCAATCAAAATACGAGCTACCAGTAGACACCTTCTCTAAACCTGGTACACAGTTTAGTTTAGCAGCTTTCATGCGGCCACCACACCAGGCGACAGCATTACTGAATCAAAGACACAAGTGAATTAGTACGAACAACCAATCGGTACACAAAACGCAAACTTAACTTGCCAACAAGCCTGCTTAGTTGCACTAGCAAAATTTTCAGCCCCATATTCGTAAGGTTAGCTTAGACTTGAGAACAGGTCGGACAAGACCCTCAAGAAAGCAGCACGGAGACAGGGTGAAGTGAAGAAAGCAGGCACCTCCTTTATCGTCTGGACGGTACCCACAAGCTCTTCAGGCAGTTCCCCAGGATCAATGTGAAACTGCAGGCACTCCCTCTGCGAGTGGAACGGGGGGAAAGGAAAAAATGGAGTGATGAACCGACAATAACACAGCACTGGCACGGTATTTCACAATTTTCACTGCTACTTCATGACAGCACTGCACTACCAAATTCGCAATCAATGACCCGCTCCAAATTACGCATTGAAAAAACAAAACTACGGCGGCGTCATCATGCAAAAGCAAGTAATAACTTGCAAAGATTCTTCGCACACCTGTCACCAAAATTACTTCAGCTGTATCTTCAGGCTATATTGTTTACGCCACGACAGCAGTAAGAGCTTGCAGAAGCATTACAGGTGGAAATGAATGCAGAAATGCCTTAACGTCTTTGTTTCCTTTGTTTAACGGCTCTGTAGTCTTTAAAAGGAATGCAAAATCAAACAGGAACCACGGAAGAGCAACTTTCAGTCAGCCGCTAATAATTGCTGCACCCTAACTCCCATGCTACTTTTTGAAAGCCTCAACCAAAGGACGTAGCTGGCACATTAAAAAGTAGCTTAGCAGTAATTTGATCACTAGAGTGATTAGCACGTTCAGCTTGGAATGAGGGCTGCATGAATCGTCTGGCACTATTGCTGCTAGCAGCTGGTGTCACATTTAGGCCTCATTCCTATTTCTGGGATAAATATAGGGAGTGACAAATGTTCCATCTAACTCATTTGTATGCATTCCCGGAGCAATGCAATACCTCAGTCCTTCAGAGTAGTGTAAATCAGCCCAACGAATCTTTTCAATCTATCAAAAACACTGACACAGTCCACTACACGTGTTTTTTTTTATTGAGATCTTCTGTCAACAAAACTTCGATCATTTATCTAGCTAATCATTTCAGACATTTCCTCAATAACTGTGCAGATGTTGACCTCTTTCCATTTCTCCTGCGGGATTAGACTACATGGACCAACAATTGAAGCTAGCAGCTAACTACCAAAATCACAATGTTTTTGCTACTTTACTAAAGCTTACTACCGTTGATAGTATTATGTCAACAGTTTCACAAGAGTCAACAATCAAGAGCCTCACATCAATCATTCTGGAACAGCAGACAGCCAATACCACTATACTGAGAGTTTAACTAGTGTACAATTACTATTCTGAGTACTTGTCAAATATTAAGAGTATCAATAGTACTGCCGACACTGTTTCATTACCGCTTCGGGCTTCTTAACATCTATACATGCAATTTCTCAATTTCATTAAATCAAATTTTGTGGTTCCATCTGGGTATAAAGTGATGCATTGAGACTTTGGTAATTTGATTTTCTGCTTAATTCGACCACACTTTAGTGGTGAACACTTACATCTGTGAGCATACAGTGCTCACCGAGAAAGTACAAGCTTATTGCAATTCTTGAAATGAGGGAGTCAAATGACTGCACGCCGGAAACCAAGAGTCGTCATTGCAGAAAGAAGCACAAAGGAAATGTCTGATGCTATGCTGAGTACTCAAATAACAATTACAATGCTACCAAGGAATGAAGCAGTCAATTAAACAGCCATGCTTTTGGGTGGCACCTGACATCTTCTGAACTATGCGGGTTCCCAACACTCTTCTCAGCCTTTTCCAATTATCTCCTGTGACCAATATTCATGATAGCTGGTTTCTTTTCTTCTGGCTCGTAAGCATAGGTGTGTTTGAGATTAGCAGAGCATTTTTCGATATTAATACGTACAATCTAAAGACACCACTTACTTCGGGTTCCACAAGATCCATGGCTTGACCTCAGAGCCGACTAGAACACAAGGCATGACAACCTGGGCAAAACAGAAAAAATCACTGATCAGCTTACAGAAGGTAACTACTAAGTCTAGTTGGCGATTCAGCCTACTACACCGCCATTTAACAAACATCACACAGCGATGTTTAAGCTGCGTGGTGCACCGCGGCATTACGGCTGCACAGAAGATAGTAGTTCCAAGGAAAGTCGTCTGCTTCCATGGGCACAAAGCAGCAACAGTGGGAACCCAAAGGGACTTGGTGATTGCGCATGCCTGGCGTTCCTTCAATCTCATTGGTTCATGAGGATGCTTCCCTTACTGCTTATTAGTTCGTGAGGACACTTCCTTCATGCTCACTGGCTGATGCAGGCCTTTTGAACTCCATATCAGCACGTTCGTCGTGCACAACTAAACTCTCTGAGCCGATGGCATGCACGAATCCTTACCACAAATTTTTCAAGGGGATGATGTGCACAGCAGCTAAGTTAAAGTAGTGCGTCTCTGCTACACTTTGAAACAACTCATTTTGGGGTGCTCCACTAAGCACAGCATATATTTACCCCAAGGTCATGTTAATCTACAGCACAAAATTTCTAGCAACGTCTCCGGTAAAACACTGGAATTTGTGAATGTGAAAATATCTGTCACTTTCTCACTACAAACCACGTTGCACGTCCACTAGCCTGCCATCCTAATTTTTGAGAGTTTGTTGCCTGGTTTTAGAATAGAATATTAGTTGTGCACACATTCCATTTGTTGGACTTGCCTTCCAACTTTGTTACGCTTCGCCTGTCACGGCACAAACGCGCAGCCCTCCACAAGCAAAAGGTGGGTAGCTTTACGACAGCGGCCAGTGCACTCAAAACAGCGCGATATCAGACCATAACTGCGCACTACTGAAGCGAAGTATACTACAGGGTCATAACGACGTTCCCTGCTAACCTATGCAGCGCATACATGTCACCAAGCCGCGCGTCAGACAATGGTTGGGAAACACCTACCCAGCCTTGGGTTCACTGCGAACGGCACTCGCATCAGGAAATGAGGCGCAGCCCACGGGAAAGGCGCTTCCAAATCAACCCTCTTGTGTTTCGAAGCGCGCAGTTTTAGGGGGAGCGAAATTTCAAAGTCTGCGGCCGGGGCTCTGGGAAGTGTAGCAGCAACCCGCGACGCGCGCCCGCCAAAAGCAAACAAATCGTTTCCCCCTGCGGGTGCCTTTTTTTGTTCAAACGTGCTTGGGCTTCTTAATTTGCCTCTCGCCGCGTGTGTTTACACGTCGAGAGGAATGTTTGGCCGCGGGCCCACAAAAGCACGGCCAAGCGATATATGCGTCGGGTTTGAGGGCTTCCAATCGGCACAGGCTTTTGTGAGCGCTCAGCAACATCGCGACGGGGGGGAAAACGGAATAAATAAGCGTGTTTCAAACTCCGTGCGTTTTCTGGCTTGGGGTTCAAGCTTCACGCGATTTGCGGAAGCAGTTGCGATTCCACTGACGTTTAGTTTCCAGGGAGCGTAGACATTCTTGGCTCTTTAATTTCGCACATTTGGGAGCGCCCCTGTTGCGTGGAAAATTAATGCGACCGATCGCCTCCACGAAAATACACGGCGACCGGCCCAACCCACCCGAAACATGTTCCCGATTTAGTGGTTTTTTACTTCGCTCGTTTGATGTTTCGCCGATGCTCCCGGAGCGAGCGGCGAACCAACCTCGTCCAAGAAGCGACTCACCGCTGTTCCTGTCAGGAAGCGCTACAAACATGATTGTCGCGAAGCGTCAGTGGGCAGCGGAGATGAACTGCACTTCAAGTGAAATTTGGCATTTCGCCACTGTGAAACGTTGGAGTAGCAAAAAACAAATGAAAACACTCCAGCAGATCGGGGAAGCAGCGGCGAAGGCTCGCGAGTGGATATCACAGAGTTGTCGGACTGCCGGACAGCTGCATGCGAGTTCCCGTCAACTCCTCACCACTCTGAAATCTCGTGCGCATGCGCGAGAAACGCGCATGCGCAATAAACGTCTCGCGCTTTCTCGCGTCGAACGTGAATCTCGCTTCTCTCTTCAGAATTCACGTAAGTGGATGGACGTACTTTTTTGAGCTCCCGATTAAAATCTGCTTTAATCCTTCGCTTATTTACTATCCGACTCATGAAAATGCAGAGATAAATTGTCAAAACTATGAGTATGTATATGAAAACCGTAGGGTAATTATATGATTGGGTTTATTAATACAAAATAAACCTTTTTGAGAAGGCGACGCGCATGACTACCGGCGCATAGGTGCTGGCTTGTAAACGTACCGCTGATCTATTTTTATTTATTGGGTTTCTTGGCGCGTGGTTTGTGAATTTGTAATTTCAAAGGTAGCATGTGTCTGAATAATGGCTTAATCTTCCATTTGTCACCTGTTGTGTGCGGCCCGTTGTTACACATGGCCCGTCCGCAACATAACAGGGAACTGAGTGAAAGATAGGGCCGTTGTTATACAACCCATCTGAAACCAATATCATGAGGGCAAAGCAACTACGGAGTGGTAGATAGACATTTGCCTTGACATGTGGATATTGGTCTTGCATAACTTCACTTCTAAAGATTGCGATCGCGTTGCGTCTGTTGAGGCGTAAAGGGACTACGTATTCGCTTTCCTGTGTGCATGCCATCCCAACAGCGCTAGTGTCCTGATCGTGTTGCCTTTTCTGCTTCCTCCGTGCTGCACACAGCATGGCGGACGCAGCTCCAGCCGGAGGACGAGGCGGTTTCCGAGGCGGCTTCGGTCGAGGCCGTGGTCGCGGCCGAGGGCGCGGACGCGGCCGCGGTCGTGGACGCGGCAAGGAAGGCGAGAAGGAGTGGGTGCCGGTCACCAAGCTGGGCCGGCTCGTCAAGGATGGGAAGATCAAGTCGCTGGAGGACATCTACCCCTTCTCCTACCCCATCAAGGTCCGTCGAAAGTTGCGCCCCTACCTGTGTTTAGGCAGTGCTGCACGTGAAGTCGTGATAGAAGTGAACGATCTTAAACCTAATGTAAAATGAACACGCAGTGGGGCACGTTAAGAAACCACGGCATTTTAGTGTTATCGCACAGGGTAGAGGGGGAATCTGTCGGCTCCGAGAGCCATTGAAACGTGAATGACAAGGGTAGCGTTTGAGATAGGCAGCACACATCACAGAACAAGGTTTGAAGCTGTGGAGAAGAAATCACTCAAATTAAAAGTGAAAAGAAAGTACTGTTGGTCCGGGTGGGCGTGCAAATTGGATGGCCCACTGTAGTGGATGGTGACGAATTACAATTCTTATTTGATACAACCTGTGCTGGCCAAGCCAGTTCACAAACGGTAGACTCGTGTGAATTCGACCTTACAACGCGTTATTCTATCACTTGGTTCAATCTTCAGAGGATCTGCGTATAGTAGGGTACGTTTGCATATTTTGCCAATGGTTCATCCGATTTTCGGGGTAATTCGTCTGAACTTAAGTAGCCTAGCCAGAGTTGAATCGGTGAGATGTGCGGAAGTTCCTAGTTTAGTATATCTCATGTTCATGTAGCAGGGTAAGCAGTGTATGATGAGCATCAAGCACGCTGTCCCCTCTTCAGGAGTACGAGATCATCGACCACTTCCTGGGCAGCTCGCTGAAGGACGAGGTGCTGAAGATCATGCCAGTGCAGAAGCAGACGCGGGCCGGTCAGCGCACGCGCTTCAAGGCCTTTGTGGCCATTGGGGACTTCAACGGCCACGTCGGCCTGGGCGTCAAGTGCTCCAAAGAGGTGGCCACCGCCATTCGCGGTGCCATCATCCTCGCCAAGCTCTCAGTCATCCCCGTGCGTCGTGGATACTGGGGCAACAAGATCGGCAAGCCCCACACCGTGCCCTGCAAGGTGCGTCCCTTAGCACAGAATGCGACAGTTGTGTTTAGAAAAAGCTGTTCATGTGCTATGCCCAGGCGGAACTCTGGGCGAAAATGAGAGCAGATGTCCTTGATGGGGGAATAATCGTGGCTGTCGTATGTGTGCAGGTGACCGGCAAGTGTGGGAGTGTTCTGGTGCGTCTGATTCCGGCGCCCCGCGGAACGGGCATTGTGTCCGCGCCCGTGCCCAAGAAGCTGCTCCACATGGCTGGCATTGAGGACTGCTACACCTCTGCCCGGGGTTCCACCGCCACCCTTGGCAACTTTGGTGAGCACGGCCTTTCCCTCCTGGAGTTCTGTCCCCACCCCACTAAGAAAGAGTATATGTGTAGGAGGAGAAACCACAAAGCTTTGTAGCTGCGACATCAAAGGAGGGGGGTAGTGGCCCCTGGTGGATAAAATGATAGCTGGCACGATGCATTTCCTGGCGAAGCAGTGAAATCCCGTTTTTCTTCCGCAACAGATGCCAATAGCTTAATTAACCGAGGGCAAGTGCTTGTGCTATTATCTCTCTCCTCCTGCCCTGTTCTTACTCCGTACCTTCCTCTGTGCTCCGGTTGCACTCCTGAAGATTCCAGTGGCCTCTGTTGTACAGTAAAACACGTTGCTGTGCCAGGTGGTGCGCACTTGTTCTAAAAATTAGTGCACAAAAAAAACCACACAAAAGGATGACGACACAAGTGCTCACTCTGACCTAATTTTATTTGAAGCATCATCACTTAATACAAATTTCAGAAATATTTTACATCAAGAGTGATCAGTGCATTGGTGACATGTCTGTGCTCCTACACAGCAATGACATTTTGTATTTAGAAGCTTTAATAACGGCACCTTGAATAAAATTAGTTGAGGGTTAGCGCTTGTCCTGTGCCCTCCTTTGCACCCTGATTGTTAGGCCTGTGTAGTTGCTTGTGATTCAGTGGTCCCCCTCCTTTGCTTGCAGCCAAGGCGACCTACCTGGCCATCCAGCAGACGTACAGCTACCTGACCCCCGACCTGTGGAAGGAGCGCGAGCTGCAGAAGTCGCCCTACCAGGAGTTCACCGACTACCTGATGCACGCCCACCGGCCCGTCGGCACTGCCCGCACCACCGAGCAGCCCCCCGCCCACTGAGGACGCCAATAAAGGAGACCGGCCTCGGCCCGTGTTTTGAAACAACTTGTGCACAGCTCGTTTCTTGGGTTCTCAACTTCGCACTTTGCTCTGTCCATGGCATGACGCAATGGAAATGTGTTTATTGGCAGCCTCGTCCTGCCCTTTCCCTCTGCGTGCAAGGGGGAAGGTTCAGTTCATGAAAGGTGCCATCAAGACCAAGTAGGCAACATAAGAAGCAGTGGCAACCCACCAGCTTTCTCCAACGTCTCGGAACATTGATTGTGCACTTGGTGGCTGCCAAATCTTTCTAATGCTAACGTGCAGTTGACACACTGATGCCATGTTTTTAGTGCTGGCCCACATAAGTAACAAGCATGAAAGTCAAGTTTTTTTTAATGTGCATTTTTTCTGTTAAAAAACTTTCAGCGTGGATAGAGCTGAGTTATGGCCCATTGAAAGCTGTGTGCACTGGTGCCGTTGGATACTTTTAGCATGTAAACTATCTGGGGAAGGAGGGGGGGAGGGTGCTTCACTCCACCCTGAGGTGTACAACATGTCTGCGGCATTTATAGTTACGGCAAACTGCGAAATGTATTCCACACGCAAAGTATTAGCCCATCTAGGCCTACAATGCCAATGGCTGGTGAGCTGAACATTTGCCATGTAAAACATTACTGGAGCTATACTGCCAGTAAGTGATTTTGAGACCCTGTTGTTGCATAACCAGTCAGCGAACTGGTGTTCTGCCCTTTCTTTCCCATTCTTTTTTCTCCACCTGGCGCTTATTTCTGCATGCTATCCTCTTCCCTGCAAGCTTAGTTGCACTCACAAGCTGGTAACCTCAATGTGTGGTGAAAAATTGAAAGGGTTTTTCAAGGTGAACCCTTATTTTTCGTGAATGATTAATGTCTGTTAGCACTGTCCATCCAAGTCTATTCTTGCCTGCGTAATTACTTTTTTTAGCCCCCTACAAGGTAGGACTAGTACGTACATTATTTCCGCCGTGACAGCTGTGCGAACTTGTATCGTCGAGCTTGATTCACATGTGACGTGAATCTCCAAGGTGTAGGGGCGCTCACGTGTTAAATTTGAAGTCGTTGCACAAAGGTGACTGCCTAAAATAACATGACCTAAATAAGTTAACCTAAAATAACATGAGTGGTAGCAGACGACGCGCTTGGAACGCTCCTGCCCTGCAGCGCCACACGCCAACTATTTTGGGTGTCGCCTAGCGACGAGTTTTTTTTTCTGGCGCGGCGTTTTTTTCTTGCGACATATTGAGAGGCTTCGCACTCCGACAGAACGACGTCGCCAAGCAACTCTTTTGGCTGCCGCCAACGCATACTGATGGCATGTCACGCGCACTTTATTGATGACGGGCTTGAAACCATAGCTTGAAACGTACGCTGCACGTGTGAAGCTGGGGTACATTTTAGCACAAGAACGAAAGGGCACTTTAGAGCACTGCTGTCACGTTCTGTATTGCTCATCGCACGGAGAAAAAGAGAGAGAATTAACTTTAAAAGATAAGCCGTTCCCCCGTGATTTGCAGTGTGCACACTGTGAAGCGTAGCAACGCGCATAGGTCCCATAGTACGAAAACTCGAGGCTTTCAAATCTCCCTCCTCCCACGTCTCCACTTTCCTTCTTTTTTTTTTTTTACCTCGAACTATGCGCACCCTTAAACTCAAGATAAAAGAATTTTCTAGCTCATAATAACACGCCGAGATTCTCTGTGGCCATGTTCATGTTAAACTGCGGAAATACACGCAAAACAAATCCGAAACCCCATCCGCTTTGACATGCTTTGATGTCCAACTCGTTCCGCCAGATGTCAGCAGCGTCGCCCCGTCGGCCCCAAGTGAAAATTGGAATGCTCTCCAGCTTCGATAATTGTTTTCGGAAGTCCGCATTAATGAAGCGATCGCGAGGTCGGCCTGCCTGCGCAGCCTACAGTGCCTTATGATCTAGGCCCGCCCCGGCTATCTCGACAGTGTCCGTGAGTATCGCTGCGCGAATCGCTCGTCTGACTGCGCGATCCCGAGCCCACGGCTTGTTGCCGACCGAGCCACCGAGGGGGGTATTTAATAGGCAATTGCGCAATGCTGATCCGCTCGTTATTGTTTCGCTATCGTTCATGCGGTGCCGTGCGTTAGTAAACATTCGCAGTACCCGATAACGGCCGCGTATGACCTCGGGTTTCACCCGATTTCGTCGGATCAATACGCGCGATATCGCGGGATCAATACGGCTTCAGCTTTCGGAACGGCCCGGGAAGAACGGATTGCTGCGCTCACGGCGTCCGACAGGAAGAACGAATAAAGAGGGCCCTCTACCTCTGCGAGGACGCGCCGCTAACGTCGTAATAGCGGCCGAAAGTGCTCGTGCTTGGTTCGGAAATCTGCGAGACACGGGGGTTTGTTTACATTGCGTGTCTTTGCGCTCATACAGCTGTTGGGGAATTCTTGTACTGCAGGCAGCGTTATAGGCACATTTTGTTGAGGCAGGATATGTTAAGTGGATTGCGTTGTGGTGCTTCGTACTAGCGGACAGCGGCAAATGATGAACCCGTCATCGCGGAAGTAAAGAAAACTTGCGAGCGGGACGGAAGCACGCGTGTTGATATGACGGCTTGTTGACGGATGAGTCAAGTGAATTGCGCATCGATCGCTTTTAACAGATGAAATCGCGTAACCGTTCGTAATGTTTGAACTGCAACATGGGCGCTTCGAAGCTGCCTTCATGTTTAGCTGCAATTTGTTAAAAAAATATCGTGTACGATATGAGACAGATTGACATGTGCGTCTGACAGGGTTTCAGTTTTTAAAATAAACAGGGATCTGGTTTGGTTAATGTATCAGCTTGTAATTGAAAGCCCGAAGAGTACTGTGCTAAGTTTTCATCTCAACATCAGGATTCTTGTATTAAATACCAAAGCTTCAGTGGAAATTCTGGAGATCTTTGCATGAATAGACGTTTGGATGCATTAGAAAACACAGTAACAGCGTACGTACCAGAAAAAGCAGTGTTGAACATATCACGCCGCATGCGTCGCTAATTGAAGCAAGTACTAGTAGCACACAGTCAATACTACTTTATCCCACATCTAATGGCCATTTTTGCATTATACGAAAGTGTATGTTCTTTCACGGGCCAATGAAAGGCACACCTAAACAATAACAGCAGAAAACTCCAGCGTGCAATTCTACAACAGAGCAGCGGTTCATCTTAACGCCATATACATAGGGTTGTTCGTTTTCGGGTAAAACCTGGTTATACCCAATTTTTACAGCCCTAATATATTTCAGGAGAATCGGGTTAAACCCAATTTCTCTTGAATGGACATTTTAAAAGAAGCAATCTGCACAATCGTAGGGCTGACCAGTATTTGCTGGAAGCAAGCCCCACAAACACAGCTGTCGAACTCATTGAGTATCGGCATGGCTCTACGGCTTGCTACCCCAGGCAGGCAATCTCTGCACTGACATTGTTGTGCGCTAGCTAATGGAAGCTGTGATGTTGAGAGAACTTTCTCCCGTCTGAGATACATTCAAAGATCGGACAGGTCGCGAATGGAGACCGACACGATGCGCATGCAGATGATAATGTATGTAAAAAGGATGTGTAAAAAAATCGATGACTAGCTCCTTGTGAATAAAAAGTTTCATTTCTTCGAAGTTATCAATGCTTGTGCTTTTTACTGTCATCATTACCGATTCATTTCCAGACAACAAACGCCAAATTTTGGAGAGTATTTGCTAGAAAACGCTGATATCACCCCGATTATAGGCTAGCTTGAAACAAACAATTTTAACACATTAGAGTTAAGAAACTCGTGATATACTATAACTTAGTACATCTGCAGGTTTAACCTGAAAAAAAAAAAAAAAACGAATTTCGGAATGGTTTTACAAAACAACCAGATTTCTTCCTGAATATCAGTTTGAAAAATAGCATGGTTTTGAAGGTACGTTGCACTTGCTGTGAACACAGAGACGGGGGGGGGCACGGGAAAAAAACGTAGGACATTCAGAAGACGGCTGCCGCCTTCTCGTGAAAGTCTACGTTTTTTTTCCGTGCCCCCAGTCTCTGTGTTCACAGCAAGTGCAACGTACCTTCAAAACCATGTTACACCAACTAGCCCGACATCAAGCTTTACTGAAAAATAGCACCCGATTTTTATTCCTCATGAACAACCCTACATATACATACTGTCATTTGACAAGTGATTGCCACCATTAAAAGGCCCGGTCATTTTCTCGTTCAATTTTCCCATTTCTCATCGAATGAATTGTTTTCGTACATTTGTCTAGCTTATTTTTAGTGGAGTGACAAAGCAATGCAATTAAAGAACATTCCTTACATTGTGAAGAGGGCATACAGTTAACCAACAGCAACTTTGTTTCTGGCATTGCAGTAATGTAGCAATTCAGATTTTCATATATGCTGCCACAATAATGAGCGTACACAGGGTACGAGCATAGATAGGAAAAAAATTTAAATTTTTCGCTATTTGAAAGACACTCGTTCGCTTGCATTGATATTTTGAACGGAGGTCCATTTTGTGGTTCATTTATTTAGCACCAAGATTTGTGGCTGCACTTACCTCGTCACTTGGTAAAAGCAATTTTCACCAATTGGGGCTGGGCCCATGGGAACCCTTTATTTTTGGCTCCACCTAGTGCAACAACGTTAGAGCGTATTTGCACCAAGAAATGAAACATTAAATGTTGCTTTGCTGGAGGTCAAAAGTTTTGTTTTGGCTTTGACAGATGGCACCACCTATAAGCAAAAAAAAATTACCACCGTGGGTCAGGCCCCCATAGGTGAAGTGTTGTTATTCAATACTGAAATAATCGGGTAAACGCGAGCCATAGATTGTGACTTCCGTGCAACCTTTAATCACAAGCAAACTGAGCGGTGATAAAAATGAAGGCCTTTAATAACATTGCAACATTTCTTGTTCTTGAAAACAGCATTTTCTGAGTGGCTGGGCAGGGCTTAGAGTGGCACAATCAATCAGTCAATACATTAATCCTCAAGGCAAAAAAAAAAATTTAAATTAGGATTTTACACACTGTAACAACATCTGAGCAACGACGGATTAATTTAGGCCACTGGATCTTTGACGTCCTGTGTAATTTCGACACATGGATGTTTTTTGTTTCTGCCAATCACTCAAGGCATTAATATCAGTACTGACACCAAAATTTCGTGCATAAAAATAGTTTGCTTTGATGTTGTTATATCGAGGCGACCTCCAGCGGCAGATGGGGCCTAGAACTTGATTGAATAATGCTCTGAAACTGCAAAGTGCATGAAGCTAGAATCCGTGTGATGTGAACCGTTCCTATAGCTGCGCACACTGACGGCTGTCATTTGCAGGCCAAACTTTGCACCTCAGACGATATGCTTTCTCTTGATAAGCTTGCCTGGCCCCGCATTGATGAACATTTATCTACCACAGACCAATCAGCATGTTCACCGGGGAGGTGGGTAGCAAGTAAATACAGCAAAACCTCCTTACAAGAGGCACTCAAGGGACCTGAAAAACGTCTCAAGGTCCCTTGTATGCGATGTTGCTAACATGGCGAACATAGGAAAACCAACCAAACCGTTTTCATTCAAATGTCTCTTATAACCAAGTGTCTCTTGTAACAGGGTCTCTTGTAACAAGGTTTTACTGTATTAACAATTTACGTGGAAAACTGAGTGTGTTGGTACATGATTTAAAAAAAAAAGCGTCAACGGTATGCTGAGGGAGCTCATAAACAATGTACAAAATGCATAGGATGGGAAAGATGCAGACGGCTTCTTGGCCAGTCATTGTTTGAAGTGTAAGGACTGTTTGCCAAAGTTGCAAAACACTTCCATCATTTGGTGTGCAAAACACGGCGTTAACGTGTAATTGTGGAATCGGAACGAGTTCCAACGCTTGGTGAGGCATGCGTCAGCAAGGCCTCTATCATAAACCTCGTCTGAAAAAGAACTGAAATTTCTACGCAAGTGCAAATGGGCCACTGGTTGGACGGTTATCGATATATTGTCATTCATCCGCAATGAAACCAGTTGAAAGTTCAGCGCAGCGCAATCCTTGTCCTCTCTTTGTCCTTGTCTTTTTTTTCTCTGCCTTCGATTAAATATATTAGCGAGCTTCGCATCATCAAGATCGTTAGGCTGCTCCAGTTCTCCCCGTGTTGTTGTGCGCACTGTGGCAGGGTGAAGAGGAGGAGGCAGAGGTGTCCAGTGGCGGGGTGGGCGGGGCGCCTGCGCGTGCATGCTGGGAGCGGGCGCCGTGCCCCTGGCGAGCGACAGCAGCGTGCAGCTCCGGTTCCTGGCGCCCGACGATGCCCCCGAGGTGCGCCGGCTCTGCACCGACTGGTTCCCCATCGAGTACCCGGACTCCTGGTACCACGACATCACCTCCAACCCCCGGTGGGCCCCTCTTCGCACCCTTGTGTATCTTGCGACACTGCTCTCGCAGTCTGCTTTGAGACGTCTCATTTCAAATGCGTTAGCATCTAATTCCAACAAATGTTGGACTACTTTGAGCGTCAGGCCTAGTAAAGCGTGTTGGGCGAGTTGGTTCATACTGAAAAAGAAGGCTTAGCACAACGAAGACAGGTGCAAAGAAGCACCGGTCCTGTCTTGTCACCGTCCATGTCTTTTGCACTAAGCCTTATTCAGTGAAGCCCATTGACTGATGACCTCGTAAAGCATATGGTCTGGGTAGCCCTGTTGTAGCCCACCCTACACAAAAAGGTTATCACCACAGATCATCATTATCATCATCATGGCTACACACTCACCTGTCGCTCCCAGCTGACTTTCCTGGGTGGCAGCCCACAGGGTTGTCTTTGAGTGCAGTCAGCAGATTCTTCAGCCATGTCCTTTTCTCCTGGCCAGTTGAGGATCTCCCTGTTGCCCTGTCAGCATTCTCTGGTTGACGATACAGCTTTGTAAAGATTGCTGTTATCCGATCATACTTGTCCGTCCCGTTTAGCTGTTGAGGTCAGTCTCTTTGCTAATAGCCCACACTGTGTCCCGTTTCGAGCTACTTTCGGGTAACCTGTCCTTGCTACACCAGCCCAGCTGTAGTGCAAAAGAATCAACTCTGGTAGTGGTTTTTAAACGTCTTGAAACACCGTGCAATACCGACCAACACAGACAGAAGAAAAAAAAAATAAAACGGCGCTGTGGTGTGTCTCACTTTCTTCTCGTGTCTGTGTCGGTATTGCACTGTCTGAAGAAGTTTGAGAACAGCTGTGGTTAGTGGCAGATGTGCTGAGGGCAACTCTTACCGCACAAGTGCCAGAGGCTGATTGTAACAACATCCAGGTGCGAAACTGCCCAATGCTTAGCAGAAGGACAGGGGAGAACTGCCGACGTCACAGCCGCCAACAGAAGCGGTGTCCCAGTGACGCGTTGCTGTGCAGGTTCTTTGCCCTGGCGGCCATGTATGGCGGCCGCATCATCGGCCTCATCGTCGCAGAGAGCAAGCCGCAGTCGCAGTGCAACCGGGAAGATGCCGGGCTGCTAGCGGGCAACTTCGCGCCCACTGCACACGTGGCCTACATCCTCACCCTCGGGGTCGTAAGTGCTGTTCAACTCCATGCTGTTCAACTCCAGGAGTGTTGTCCCTTGTTCTCAAGCGAACACAGACGCATTTGTTCTTCCAGTTAAAAACGATAAGCTGGCTGCATTGCATGTTACTGGAACCCTGTGCAGATTTGTCCACACTTCGCGAGTGAGCAGAATACACTTTACAGCAAGAGTGAATTTCGCAGTGAAGGCGCAGGTTATATTTCTCGGCACCACCTGCAAGTGGGCCACAGCCGAGGTGTTATGTGGCTTGGTGTCAGCCCAGTGTGCTAGGTGTGCTGTTCACCCGCAATGTTGGTTAGTGTTGACCTCTGGTGTATGTCGGTAGAGCTTGCAATGAATGCGTGTTGTGCGACACCGAGCATGATGAAAATTTTTGCGGTGAGTTGGAGAAGTGAAACTGTTCGGATGAGTATTGGATACAGTCGCTTCTTTGCAAACGGCGGTGATTTCATTGCTCAGATTCCAGCGCATTTCAAACAATGTCATTTTGACTCACCCTTCCCTAAACACTCAGGCAGTGTCATTTGTGTAATGCATTTCCGGGAGAAAGAAAGAAAAAAAGAAAAACAGGTGCAAGCAGTCACTTCATATCACCGACTCAACAACAACACGTTGAGCTTTATCAAACTCATCGCGTTCCCACAGATCATGAAATAACCATGTGCGCCAGCTTGTGCGCTCCTCTGCCCACCGCAGTTTAAAATTATTTACAAACTGATTTATTTGATGCCTCCGCCAATATCCGCTCGCCGAGTATGTGCCACCATGGTGGGATTTCCAGCTCATTATCATCATCAGTATCTTTTTCTGTCATATCGAGGATTTTGTGTGTTGTGCCGTGCTGTTCTACGTTTCTTTCATTAATGTTTTGTATATCGTGTGCCAGCACCAAGACCTTAGGGTTGTTCCTGGGCACCGAAAATAAAGGTTGATTGATTGATTGAATGATTGATTGATCTTTTCTTGTTCCCTTAGGAGGGCCCCTTGCAGGGTATTACACCAGTGTTCATACGCATTACCCCACATCTTAGGACTACAACAGCGTTTTCATTCGAATTCCCTTTCAAGGCACTCGTCAATGTGCTTGCTTAAAAGCTGCT
>CM023458.1:36567295-36640709 GCA_013339765.2 Haemaphysalis longicornis
CTGCGAGCGTTACCCCTCCATCGTGGCGCAATGGATACCGTACTCGGCTGCTACACAACAGACTAGGGTTCAAATCCCATTCATGCACAGCGTTTTTTTTTTTTTTTTTTGAGGGGGCTAAATTATTATAGTTGTAACATAGCCGCTGCCTTTAATTTTGCTGTGAACAAAAATAGTGTAATTTAACCCCATAAGAAAATAAAAAAAGTGGTCTTGCACTTTGCTTTCATTTTATGTATACAAAATACAACAAACCGAAGCTCCTGCGGGCGCATGTGATAGGTTAGAGCGCTAGACACATGGACGACGGGTGCTGACGACGGGTGCCGGACACTTAACACACACTTAACACATACTAACATACGCCATGAACTGGCTCCTCTGCCAACTGCAAACATGCCCAACACATATATTTTAGGGAAGCCGATCGGCGCAGGCAGAGCCATTGCTGCTTAGTTATTGTACAAAGGTAAAAAAGAAATGCAGGAAGTACAGGCAGCGTGCACAAGAAGCCCGGTAAAAAACGAGGAGGTACCGATAAAGTTTTATCAGTCGCCCCCTCCCTCGCTTCCTCGCGTCGGTGACAACTTAAATTTATGTGGAAAGGTTGCTACCATCCGCAGTGCCGAAATTTGTAAGCGCGAAGAGTCTGCACTCAGCACCATGGCCTCCGAGAAAAAGACACCTGCCAACTCATTCATGCGGTCCTGATAAGTCGCATCATATATGGGGCACCGTACGTCCAACTGAAACCAAAGGAACACTCCAAACTCGACGCACTCATTCGCAGAACATACAAAATTGCTCTTGGACTCCCTGCATTCACTCCTACCACGCACCTACTCCGACTCGGCCTCCACAACACACTGTCTGAACTCCTAGAGCACAGCAAGTCGGCCAGCTCGCTCGCCTTTCCCTCACCCCCACGGGACGCACCGTTTTGACACACCTGGGCCGTCCCGCTCCTACTGCATTGGACGCACCACAACGCATGCCCACCCAAATCCGCGTACACATCAAGGTCTCGCCAATTCCGCGCCATATGCACCCTACTTACAACGTGGGTCGAAGACAAGCACGCGTTCGTCTCCTGGAGAGACGATACTCCAACGATCCCAACACCCGATACACGGATGTCGCAACCTACCCAAACCGAACAGCCCATACAATGGTTGCCCTCAACGCTCAAGGCTCTATCCTGACATCCGCCACCATCGCTGATACCAACACCACTACTGCCGAAGAGACAGCCATAGCCCTCGCCGCCACCACAGCACCTACCGGCTATGTAACCATCCTTACCGACTCACAGCAAGCTTGCCGGAACTTTCTGACCGGATGCATTTCACCTCCCGCCCTCAAGCTTCTCCAGACAATAAAGACCCTGCCCTACATCCAAGTTGTATGGACCCCAGGTCATGCCTCACTCCCAGGGAATGAGGCGGCACATGCCGCTGCCCGCGATATCTTACTCCGGGCATTCCCATCAGGGCGGGCAACTCGGCTGCATCGTCCTCCAACCTTCCCGTTCCAGTCGCTACACCGATATACTGCACCACTACCGTCAGAGCCGTCTCCATTACCCACCCCCTCATCCCTCCCTCAGCACTTGCGACGCCCGAATATGGCGCAGACTCCAGACGGAAACTTATTTTAACACTCGTATTCTTCACCATATATCCCCCACTACCTACCCTTACAACTGCCCTACCTGCTACACTCCCAATACGACGTACCATCTTGTATGGGAATGCGCCGACCACCCGAACCCCCTCCCTTCCCCCACCCCGGAGCAGTGGGAGTGCGGGCTGACCAGCTCCAGCTCGGGACTCAGGAACGCCTGACCTCCCGGGCTAGAGCAGCAGCAGTCGCTCGCGGCTTTCTGAACTGAGAAGAGGCCACCCACCTTCTTTTTTTTTTTTTTGTCGGCTCAAATAAAAACGTTTTTTCCTCCTCCTCCTCCTTAATCCAAAGCGCTTAATGTAAGCGCTTAATGTAAACAAATCTCTGGCGGGATTTGTTTGCATCGTCTAACAAGGAATTCATGGACAGCTGGCAATATTTCTTCAAATAACATTTATTCAAACATTTGTTCAAACATTCTCATGAAGTTGATTCTTCCCTTAATTTTAATGCGAGTCATTGCGAATTCTTAGTAACATAATGTCTTTCACTTACACTTGTACAGCCGAAATCAGCAAAATGATTTATGGCACAGCGACGATACAGTGCGATAAAAACGTATTGCACGAAAAAAAAAAAAAAAAAGACTAGCCGGGATTTGAACCCAGCTCTTTTGCGTAGAAGTCCAGTGCTGTACCCGCTACACTACGATGGAGGGGTAACGTTCGCAGCGCCCCTAAACGGTTCGACCCCTGTTTTTGCCTCACATTTAGGGGCCCGTTTGAACCACTCAGGTCCCAGTTTTTGTGGTGATGATGATGATGATGCCAACATTAATGTATGCGCTTTTAAGTGCGGAGCTCTTTTGGGGCCCGGCTTGTCGTCGTAGCTCATCCGGCACCACGCCCCCAAACAGAGGCTTTGTAAAGAGAACCGCTTCCCCTGGTCGGGAGCAAACCTGGGTCCCTTGCGTTACGAAGCTGATGTCAATCCCATTGGGCCACAGAGGCACACGTTACCCATATGCGAAGTGTTGGGGGTTATCTTTGCACTGTGCCATTCCCATGGACACTGCTGTTGCTAGACCACAAATAAGTACACGATACGTAAGGCAAAAATCATGAATTAATGCATTAATTGCCCCAAATTTATAAAAACTCGATCCAGTGTCTCTTTATAGGCTTTTTCAAGGGCTGTGGCGCCCTCTCTTGACTACTTTCGGTATCAACGCCAGGCTGATACTGGAAACTGGTCAAGAGAGGGTGCCACAGCCTTTCTTGGTCGGCTCCACACTTCCCGATCACTTCATGTTGAGTGGAACAGCGTTAATATCGCCCTTGACTCTGCCGCCAGCACGGACTACGTCAAGCACTGGAGCCGCAAGGTCACCCAGCTGGAAGTGTGCTCGCTGCCCAAGCAGCTGCTGCGCATGGTAGGCAAGCTCTTCTCCAGGGTGTTCGCCTCCCACAGGTGACTACGGCGCCACCACACGTCTCCTCATCACCACTGCTTCACCGCTCGGACGACAGACGAGGAAGAGAGGAGGTTGCGAGGCACCACCGACAAAGACGACGACGACGCACCGTGCCTTGGCCTGGCGCCTCAACGAAAAGTGTTGCTGACACGTCAAGCATTTACTGCGTTGGAGAGATGGCAGCGGATGAGGTGGCGATCCTATTCGCCGCTTTACTGAGCGGGTCACCGTCTGTGACGACAATGAGGGGCAAAACTTTTCTCCGGCTCATCAGTATTTTTTTATCTCCCCCACCAAAGCTTCTGCCGGTTGACCAAGTAGACTGCTTCGGCTCGAGTGTTGTTTATGCTCCCTCCCCAGTTAGTTACACTCCATGTTGTGCGTGCATACCCTAGCAGCTTCATCGACCGCTAGCTACTACTTTTCTTCTCTCTTCCGGTGTTTGTTACAGAAAAGGACACCCTTTTGGAGGAATTGTTTGCCTTTGTGCATTTGTTGAGGTTTAGTTATATTTAAAGAAATGGGAGCTTCTTTGTGTGAAGAGAAGAGTGTGTGAGTGCGTGTGATATTGTTGCTCCCTATGCTGAACTTTGGAGGGATTTTCAAATGGTGATTTCAGGATGGTGATCGCCATTGCGTGTGGTGTGTTTGACAAAATCGTGTTGTGTGCGTGACATTTGAAAGTGAGTGTTAAGCATGGTGCCTGCTTTTAATTAAAAGCTTTAAAATTCAAACAAACAGCATTTTGATGTTCAAGGCAGGGACGAAACTTCTCAGGTTTTGCAATCATGCGCGCTGCCTCCTACACCACAGAAAGCAAAGTGTCACAAGTCAGTTTTGTGGCTCCGTGCTGAAGTGAGTCGGCGTCTGTGACAATGTTTAACAAGGCGGGATCTTAAGGTCACCTCAGATGTCGAGTTTTGTTGGTTTAAACTCCAGATACTTTTCTCAGGAGCAACTTTGTTTGAACATAACCCCTTTTCAGCAGCTGAATTATGTGGCTGTCGTACAACAAATCATCGTTTCATCATATCCACAATCTTGTTTTCTCAACAGGGCTTTGGTTTGCTGTCGAGCTACTATTAGCACTACATCTAGGGCATACCAAGCGTCTAAGACTACACGAATGCATGAAACGCTGACAAGTATCAACTTCTGGCAAGCGCACTTCTGGAGTTTTCAGTGCCAGTGTATTTGAATGGGGTGTTACTCTGACACGCATGGCGACTTTATTTGCTTGACCGCACACTGCCCATGCGTTCGGTTGCACGAATGGTTCACAGGTTAAGGAATCACAATTCGAGCTGTGCAGTGGTTTTGTCTTCACTGGATGCCAGTTGTTGGGGAACGTCAAAGACATCTCAAGCCTTGTTGAAAAGGAGCTGTTAAAACGCCCTTAGTTATTTTCTGTAACAGGGATTGTTACAAGTTAAGGTGCAGAGGGAGCTCATATCCCATAGGAAAGCAATTCTCGACAATGCATGGTTTAAATTGAACAAATGCATATCATGTCATTGTGACACTCAAAGCTACAAGATGAATGCAATGAAACCTGATATCTGTGGCATTTTTGTATTGGAGGAGGAGAGTATTAGAGCGAGTGTTTTCTCTTGCAGTTTCAAGCTTTGTTTCACAGCAGACAGGAATGTACTGAATGCCACGTGACAGGCCCACTCAAATTCAAACAAAGGCCTGGCCACTGGAGGGAACAAGCTGGTAGTAGTAGTGATGAAAGAGATGTCACTGGGTTCATTCGATTCACCCACACTGTTTCATTTGTTTTGGTAGTTCAACTCGTCACCCCGACTTCGCCACTTGATTCACAGGTGGTGCAGGCTGATGTCAGGGTTTTTTTTTGGACTACCAGCAGCGAATCCGAGACTGCAAGTTGAAAACCCCTGCTACCCATTTGCTACACAGCAGTTGTTGTTTTAGAAACATCTCACTTTGTTTAGTTTCGATTCGTCAAAACACTGGCGCCTTCCTGCCTTACAAAATTCACAAAATGGCGGAAAATGAACTCTCAGTGCCCAAAAGATATTGAATTGAATTGAATGGATTTTAAAAATAATTACAAAACTTGTTGAGCTAGCCGTGTGACACATGAAGTGAAGGTGTTGTAATATAGACAGAAAGGAGTCAATTGTTTATGACTTGATGAAAAATAAACAACTTTTTAAAGCCCAATTTAGTTAGGTATGCAGAATAAAAACATTCTGTTAATATGAAACGAGACAACTTCACCTTGCTGTTTTATTGCTACGTGTCATGAACCTGTATCTGCCTTTGGGAATTGCTGACAACATCCTGGAGCACCAATTATGTGTAGACGTAGCGATTTTTTGCAGAGAGCTTTTCTAGAAGTGGATATTTTGCCTTAAATGTGGGTTAGGTATCACTGTAAGTGACCCACATTGCATCGTGATATTGCAAACATTGTTTTAGCAACATCAATTGGTTGTGTCATTTTCTGTTGTACATCCCCATAGGTGGTGTTATTGGTATCTCATTAGTTAGTTTTAGGTTGCTTTTTGAAATTCAGCCATTTAATAGCCATCATGTGACACATTGGCTTTGGCAGTGGCGTGTGAATGGCATTTTTGGCAGTCTCAACAGTGTTTAAGCCTATTTAATCACTGACCACACTGGCAGCAAGCAAAAAGTGTTTTTTGTGATACTTTTTGTGTCAACAAGAGCTGAAAAAAAAATGCAACCTCGTGTTCTTTGCAGAGAGCTGCCGTCTGATACCTTGTGAGTGAATGCAATTGTAAATTCCTCGCAAGGAGGCAACCAGCCTTCCACACAATACTGAGCTTACAACAGATGTGAGAATCAAAAATGGTTCCTATCATGCACGCAACCTGCAAAATGACGCTGTCACATTAACGGGAGAATAGCTGGTTGTACGGTTGATGTTCCTGTTGTGCTCTTAGTAGTAAAGTGTTCATCCGTACTCAAGGAAGCAAAAAACAAATGTGCCGAAGTGGTTTTTGACACCAGTGCGACCTTTTTTGCGTGGCGAGTGTGCAGCGTTCACGTCACAGTAGTGCCACTCGACCAAGTCATTATGCCCACCGCTGGTTGCGCACTGGGGACGCAAGGGTATGCAGTACCACCTTGACAAATGTGAACTAGAACGCTGCAGGCGTTGAGCACTGTAGGTGTTGTGAAGCAAAGAATGTCCGGTCAGAAAAGCTGCAAGAGTTTGTGCTAAATTCAAACCCCTTTAGGCATTTTAAAATGGTTTATACATGTGAAAGGCATTCAAAGTAGCAAAAGCAGCGCCAGATATTTGCCACAAAATTAAGTGTAAGGCATAATTTGCTTCTAGCAAGCAGCTGTGAGAGCATTTATTTGGTCAAGTGACTAATCAGTGCTTTCTTGTTAAGGAACTCACTCTAAACTAACTGCATTAGGTGGCAGTGAACCTAAATCTTGCTTCTACTTAGTTCTTTATGCTGGAGCCCAGAAAAATAGAGATGTCACGTTAGCTTTTTTCCTTCTACTGACAAGCTATGCTTATTACACAAAAAGAATGCTTGAAATATGTGTTGAGAGAGAGAGAGAGAACATTTTTATTGAGCTTCATGTGGCTCAGGGGACGGTTGTGGCCACTGGCTTGTGCCGGGCGGCGACATCGGGAGCTCTGGTGACCAAGCAGGTTTGCACCTCTAGGTCTGAGCTCCCCAGCGCCTCCTCCCACTGCTCATCAGAGGAAATTAGGGGAAAGGGATCTTTAGGACACCCACAAAAGATGTGGGGAAGGGTGGCGAGGGCTCCACATGCAGGGCATTCTGGGGAAGGGTATAATGAAGGGTGGATTCGGTGGAGTATAGCGGGATTGGGGAATGTGTTTGTCTGAAAGAGACGCCACGTGTGTTCTTCGGAATTAGTTAGCTTGACGTGAGCCGGGGGGTACCTACGGCGGTCGAGGCGGTAATGCACGGTTATTTCTGTGTACGTGAGAAGTCTGTCTCTGGCGGATCTGGCCCCGTGATAGGGTTCAAGGCTTGCCCCGGCTCGGATTGTGAGCCCTCGAGCCAATATGTGTTGAAAAAAGTGTTGTTCATGGATGCTCTCTGGTCAAAAATGAATTTAAAAAAAAAGATGAGGGAGTTCATAATTTCACAATAGCTGCTGTGGAAATAATTCAGCAGAGGAAAATTGATGGAAGAATTCACTACAGTGTCAAGCTTACCACAAAGAGAAGCAGAGATGATGGCTACCTGCGATACGTGACCCCGGTCCACACATTCCTGCTGTTGCGTGTGTTTCTATCACGGATGAATGTGCAATATGTGTGTTGTTGACGCGTTATTTATTACAAATGCCTTGTGATGCAGAAGTGATCACGTGACCAAGTTGCTGCGAATGGACGGATGGAGCGGCGAGTGTGCATTTCTAGTGATTCCGCCGCCCTCCGTTCTTTCATCGTGTCTTGTTTTGTTTTTTCTTTCTCCCGGATGGGTTGTGTGATACCGGTTGTGTTGCACACTGTGCGTACTGCTGTATGCGTGGTAGCTCTGAGAGGAGGCGACACGCCGCTAATGTCTGACAAAGAGTGCAAGCAAAGAGGTTGTTTTTAAGCAAATAAATTTCACACATCATTTGTTTTCCTGGGCCCAGCCTCTACCTACTTTCTTTCCAGGTTTGTGTGTGGCCACTTTGTATCTGCAGCTTGTGGGTCATTCTAAAAAAAAAGGGAAAATTGACTCCTAGGGCAATGGTGTTGCAAAGGTGAAACATATTCCATATAGAAACTGGCCCCCTGTGCAACGAACTGATTAATACTGATTAAAACTGATCAAGAGGGAGAAAATCGGTAACAATCTTTCACCCGGGGTGCATCTTGTTAGCTCTGCAATGCAACGCCTAAGGTGTGCCCAGAAATAAGGCAAGCATGCACAGGAAGCACAAAGGCGAAGAGGAAGGTACTATCAACTATCAAAGGAAGGTGACAATTAAGTATGTAGTTTGGATTTGGTCAGCTCTACCCTTGTGTCGGCAAAACATTGAAACACATCTGCAACTCTGAGAGGTCCGTGGATGGTTCACTGCCTTTTTCATATGCTTGCATGACACCACAGCAACTAAATGGTTACTTAAGTGGGGCAACAAACTTCTCGCACTTTTGGCTTCATCTTTTGGCAAGTACAGGGCAAAAAAAGCCACATGGACACTGCCTATCTAATGCACGATTTCACAGCAAGAGACGAGAGCAGCAATTTTGATGTAGTACAGTACGACGAGCTTGTGTACGTGGGCTGCCCGCTGTCTCGGTCTTTAATGCCAAGTGTTCTGTGCCCACTAATCCCAGTTTCAGTCACTTTCAAGAGGCTTTCTGGCCTCCTTTCACAAAAGTGCTTGAATATGCCCTCCCAGCTGCTGTTGGTGTAAGAAGCTCTGCCAATACTACCACACACATGCACGCATGTACGGTGCCTGTAGGGACCCAGGGACCCTTATGTGTGGATGCTTGTGAGACAATAGCATATTGCATTTAATTAAAGGCAATCATTGGAGATCAATTGTGGCCATAAATATTTTTCTTGCTAGCTTTAAGGCGAACTGAGTTTAAAAAAAACTTGGTTTATAAATAAATACAGGTGTTAAGTTGCAGTCTATTCAGGCATCAAGGCAGGCGAGAGAAAGCACTTACCTCCAACCAAGGCATGAATGTAGCCATGCCTATGCCACACATATTACTGTCTAACCACTGCCATTAGCATAAAGCTAAAATCTATGTTACTATAAGGACTTTGTCTCACCTAGTGGTGGCTAATGCAGTGACAAACGGCATTTCAGGCTTTTTTTTAGCACAGCCAGCTGCCGCTGTAACAGGCAAAAAAGAACAGAAAAGAACAGTGCACTGTTGTGAGCTAGCCTTTACTCGCGTCTTGCTTCTCCCCCTCCTCGCCTTTGAGGGCTTCCTGTTGTGTGGCGTCGTCCGCCGGCCGACAGTCGTCGTCTGCAAGCTGCCGACAAAAACAGCCAGAAATGGTCTGCTTACACCTCACGCGGTGAAAGTTTCTTCACTCAGCATGCTCGCCTAATGTAAGTGATGTGCTAGGGCATTCAGACTGAGCCCTACCCAGCGGTCACTTGAATGATAAAGTGGCCAGATCTCACTGCAATTATAAGTGGTTATAAGTTGTAGCCAGTTCTTACCGCGCCTACTAGCAGCTGCTCTATAGCTCATAGGCCACATGTAACAAGACCCGGTAATAATAATAATATATCAGTTAGAGTGAACACATCTCTACTTACCATTCCTGTTTTGCATCCATGCAATGTGCTTTAACGCATGACTATAAAGCTCTAAAGGTGGTCCAAGGATGTGTTTGAGCTTTCTAACCTCAATATGACTGGGTCAGAGGTCATTTGACACTGTGTTGATTTTCGTAACAGCTTCAGTTAAGCGAACATGTCCTGATGCTTACGTTGTTGGATTGCCCAGAATGCATTAGGCCCCTGCAGTTTTATTCAGCATTTCTGCTTTGTGAGGTGAGCACGTGTGAAAAAACAAAGAACTGACTTCCTCAATAACGGCACGTACTCCAATTATTAAGCTACACTAGGCCTTTCCCAGAACATAGGAATAGTGCTTGTTGGCTGTGTCCCCAGCAAAATTTGGGACAACGGCACTAAAAGCTGCAACAGCTGACATGCTGAAAGGTTGGCATTTCTAGAGTTGTTCGGCCAGTAATCCTTGCACAAAAGGTTTGCATAAAAGCACTAAACCTAGAAAGTCCAGACAAAATGACGAGCTTTTCGACACCTGGTGGTGTATTACGAAGTGAACCATACTGTACCAGCTGCAACAAGGCTCATTACCAACAGCTGTAGCAGACTATGTCTTAAACGACGCTATGGGACGTGAAAGAATATCGTAGTTAGTAACTAAGCGCAGGTGGTCTGACTATTCCAATGGCCAGAAGACCGCAAGAGTGGAAAAATGTGACTGGGAGCAGGCAAGATCACTCTCAACAAAGATCTAAGATGAAGCGTGCAAAAGTCGCATCGCATGAACATTATGATTCAAAATATAGCTCTTAGCATAGTGTAATCGTGTCGTGCCAAGACTATTACAGAATACCTCACTTTGAGCTGGTGGGAGGCCAGTGAATGTTGCCAAAGTTTAGCAAAGTTAGTTTCAAACACTGCGTTCTTTCCTGCTCAGAGGTTCACAACAACTACTGATGCTGCAACGAAATAAACCGTCATTTGCCCATTGTTTTAAGCAGCGCTGTAGCCGTGTTCCTCAATCACTATGCAATGCATTGTTTTATCATTTATTTATCATTCGTTGCCTTAGAGGCAAGGCTCTGTTCCTTGAAATACGAAGCATCACGTTCAGACCAATCTTACTGAGGTGATTAACTGACCCAATTTTCTACACCTTCACTCTCGGTGCTCATTTACCTGTTAACGTAAAAGTGCTGCCAAGTGCCTAACCACCGTTCACTGACACCGCCCTAAACTGTTGGAAAGTAACTAACTTTTAATGGGCGCTAAGCTACCAAATGGGATCCTTTGGTGCTACTGAAACAAAGCCACAAATGCTAGCCACCACCTGGTGACCACTACTTAAAAGTGTTACCACTTACGGTCACCAAAACAAGACAGAGAAACAAACAAACAGAGGAACGAAAGACAGAGAGTACACTCACGTCAGGCGGCCTCTTAGCCTCCGGCAAGTCACCAGACCCCTGAGACGTCCTGAGCTTCCGTTTTCCTTGCAGCCTCTGACGCTTTTCCACTTCTCTGTCGGCCCAAAGACTGAAAGCGATGGAATGTGACGTGAACATTTTCCTCACCCAGTTCTTGGCACCAAGCCACAACCTCTTTATTTCCTTTGACAAGGGCATGCTTTAACGTTTGCTTGTCGAGAAAGCCAAGCCCCACTGGTTCACTGTGAGCGCATTACCAAAGAGCCTTTCCAGCAGGGGCAATTTACAACTTGCCACACATGCTATTCATGAGCGTGGAACACATGCGAGCAACCATGTGTATGCTTTGTCACTGGTTACGTCTGGCTCCGCGAGATGGCGGTACTTGTCCGTGCTGGCAGCCAAAAAAGCCCAACACATGACAATTCGATGTTCCAACAGTTCAATGTTCCAACTGTTCAATGTTTTAACACCAAATGCAAAGTAATGCCTCGACGCCAAATACTGTTTTTGCAGTACTCTACGATCTACCTATCGCCAGACACGGTTGAAATCGTCGCACGACTAGGTAGAGCGGCAAAAATTTCGAAGCCTACATTCGCATGCAACTGCGTTGTGATGAACGGGAAGTTCTTGATTACAAGGAGAGTACCACCACATAATGCGAGTGCGATTATAATTATCTTTTGACACCACTGCCAAGTTTCGGGTTGACACTGGGCTGACGACAAACACCGGTGTTTTTTTTCTGCAAGATGCGAGCGTAGTGGCACAAGCCACGCCATGCATGTGCCAAAATGGCACAGACATGGCCGTTTCCAGAGTCGCCAGGCAAAGAAATTGCCTTACAAACTTTTCGGTGAATACCATCTATACTGCACGCACTAACAGCACATGCTCTTGCACTCGTGGGGCACGAAAAAATGCCCCCCCGACTACGCTTTGAATCACAAAAGCAACAAAACCTGGTGCTTTTGTGGCTCATTTGCAAACACGCCGCTCATTAGGATTGTGCATGTGAGTGTCCAGCAGGTACTACTTTCATCTCACCTTCAAAAAATGTTTTTTTGCAAAATCAAGAACGGCAATCATACTGAACGGCACTGCATTTCCTCCTAAATAAAAATGAACCACATCAGTCTCACAAAATGCAACTTTGTGGGGAATCCTTCTACTAGCCCCGCACAACTAGATTTGGGTGTGAGTGTGAATTAAAGGCCAACTGGACTCAAAATTTCTACCCCTTGAAAACCCCATTTCCGCATAGTCTGCCTAAAAATACTGCGATATACAAAATACAACAGCTCAAATATACTTGTGCGCGGCATGAACTTGCAGCAAGAAGCAGCGATTTTGAAACCTAAATTGAGAAGAGCACGGCCATCACAGCCAGGTCAGTGAGGTGATGTTGAAGCCACCAGGCGAGTGGCCGGGGGGGCTGGCCGGTCGGAGAAAACCTGCGCGCAATAGCTTTGCGTGCACGGCAGTACTCAGAAAAGCGCTCAACCGGTTTTCTTAACTAGCTGGAGGATGAAGCATCCGGCTGGCCGGAATCTCACTTCCGCTTCATGGCTGTTTGCGTGACCTGCTGGCAGGTGCAGCATCGTCTGCGACGGAGCTATTTTGAACACTTTTAACTGATTAACAATGCATTTCACGTGGCTACAAGTGATGCCCCAGTTGGTTTTGTGGTACGTACGGTACGTTCGAAATAAATTCGGCCAAGGGGAAATTTTCGCGCAGATGGCTTTTACCCCCACTGACCTGGTCTTGGCCCTGGTTTTGGGCCCCCAGCAAGGCTCCGGGTTCACCTGGTACCTCAGCAGCTGCTGCTCTCGCGACGATGGGTTGGCCCCAGGGTGGATAGCAAAGCTCACCGGCGAACTGAAAAGGGGAAGCAGATTGCAACACCATGTCCCCTGTGTTCCCCACATGTTCTCACCCTTTGCACTACGCATGTTACCACGACAACGCCAGGCGCAGCATTCTCAGTTTTTCCCCATTTCATGCCCGTTTCAAAGTGCCCATTTCGAGCAAGTCCTGATTGGTAGAAAGCAGACGACCTGGATGTGAAGCATCACAAGCAAGGCCAGGTGCCGGTTTCTGTGCATATCAATGGTCAGAGGCGCCTCAGGTGAAACTACGTCATGATTAAAATTGGCGCAGAACAGACACTTTTGAAACTTGAAATGGACCCAACCAATAATTCTGCCCCACATTCAAACCAGGCCACTTGACGGCAGGGGCAGAGAACGCCCACAACCACTGTGGCTGCAACCGTCCCCCAGTGAGATGAAGTCTCAGCAGCTCACCTGAATTCCAAGCCTCAAAAAACCTTCTTCAAACGTGGTTTAACAGTCCCCAATATTTCGTTTTCACTGGCACTCTTTACCTATGTTTTTAATGTCCACAGTTCACATTTCCTGTGGTTTGTTTGTCCCCCCACAACACCATGGTGGTGTTATCTAAGAATATTTCTGGAAAAAGGAAAGTGTCCTCTGGAAGTCAAGGGCTAGTGGGCTGCAAGACAGGACATACCAAACAACACAATGTAAATTGGGTGTCAGCTACAGAACATGCCAACACAACACCAGATGTCAACCGAACGTTCACAGGGTGAAGAGCATACAAGCGCAAAAATTCCAGCAAGAATATAATAGCCACACATGGGTTGCAATACCCAAAGATCACACAAACAGCAGACTTGACAAGCCATGCCTGCTCTGCCTAGTAAACCTTGCCTCTCAGCAAGGTGGCTGGATGATGCAGAGTAGCCTTCTGCTCTTCTCAAGCTCAGAAAATGTCATGCAATGGATGGACACACTATCATGGGCTGCTTGTAACCAAACGCACGCAACGGCCTTCATTCAATTCAGGGTAAGTGTGGTTCACACTGTATATATAACTTTTTTTTAAATGTGGCAAACAGCCACATCAATGTGCCCTTTACCACCACTTGCGAGAAGCCAGCTTGTCGTGCAAGTGGTTTTGTTCTCGCTGGCACTCTTCATGTACGTTTTTGATGTCCACTGTTCACAGTCTCCTGTGGTTCGTTCTTTTTCCACCATCCCCGCATCTTTTACTTAGCACTTAACCCTGATTAACAGGCAGATTTAGGCTTGTCTCTGATGATAGAAGTCAAAGCAGGGGGAAAGTTAGGGCCTGTGTACCAAAAAACCCCTTATAAATCCATAGTTGGCAACCAATACACTTTATCCACCTCGAATAACCTTGACGTGCAAAGGTAATGCGCAACGTAGAAGGCTAAAAAATGTATGTGCAGCCATGACAATCAACGTGACCAAGAGGCTTGGAGAAGAGCCCCTACGTGGGTTCTGTCTTCATGATGCCTTCCCCCGGAGAGCCAGGTTCTAGGGGCTTCTTGGATGGGTTCTGCAGCTTCTACAACATTCAAAAAAGAGAGGAGAAGGAGGCCACACTTGAGACATTTCAAAACCACGCTTCAGTTAAGCAGCACTCAAATGCATGACATTTTTATCATTTGCAATACCAGAAAGCACAGAAACTGCTCCCCTATGTGTAGCAATGAACAAGCTGTGCACTGTACTGAACCGAACACTGAGACGAATGACAATAAGTGGTTTGTACTACTGCATAGCACTAGTAAAAAACATTGTTTTTCACTTGCGAGCCAATATTAACAATATTTTACTTGTTAGCCAGCCAAGGAAAAGAACAGCTACCAATCTCCCAAACATAATAGTCTACAAAAACAAAACCTACACGTGTTACTTGTACACAGAGTCCGGGGGGGGGGGGGAAATGGTTCCATTTAATTTTGGTGCGACTAGGTATACAAATCCGCGAATCAGTTTCCAAGTGCTGAACCTGTTCGCGAACCACTTCAGCAAATAAAACAGATAATGAGGAGCAACCAGCAAATGAATTACTGAGGTTCAATGTCCAATGCTGAGGCAAAATCAAACTTTGGCACCTTTGCTACTTAGCCGCTGCTCACGCTCACCACGAGAGAATCACCTGCATCCTCTGAACATTAACAATATACCGTATTTTCCGGTCTATAAGTCGCACTTTTGTATAAGTCGCATCCACCTCAAAACGACCGTTCTTTTGAAACCAAAAACATATATAAATTGCATCGGCATGTAAGATGCGCCAGTGTACAAAACACACTTGTTAGACAGGTAAACTCGTAGAGGATCAGTTCATTATGAAGTGCGTCGAAAGTACATGGTTGCAGTGGCCGCCGCCTCTGAACGCATCCCCCAGTAAGCAGTGCCTAGACACGTTCATCTACTGTCAAAAGTCTAGACAGGACTAACTTCTCAAAAATGGTTTATTGATACACACAGATGGCATGTACTTACAGACGGCGTTTAGGCAAAATTATCAAAACCTTTTCCCTCCGACTCACTAACAAATAATTAATTCATTTAGACCATAGAGCTGTGTCTCTTAACGTGCGCTAACATCACGCAGCACACAGGCACCTTTTCGAGCGTGGACCACACGTAGCCACCACGTACCAAATTTATTCCATACAGAAGTCGCACCAGTGGATAAGACACACTGTAGTGTGTGCTCATATAGACAGATGGCACCACGGTGACCATTGGTGTGTGTGCTACCGATCGTGAGAGGGCACCACTGCCATGGTTGCCCATGGGTATATATTCAAAGCTGAATAAAGCCTGGGGGTCAGTTGCCCGTTACCGGCGTGGTGTGCGTTCGTGATTAGCCGGGCGCATGCTGTGGAAGTACGCCCCGCAACACACACCAACAAAACTTTTTGGAAGAAAAACCCGACTTATACACTGAAAAATACAGTACATGAGAGCTCCCACATAAGTCCACACACATGCGCAAACAAGCATACATGCATGCACACACACAGACAAGCAGCATGGCATTCACTGCATTCACTATGAGCAGCTTTTCTGGCTAAATGATGGAGAAGTAACTCATATCTCATTGTGGCATTGATCAGACACTATGCATGGCTGCAGGCCTGGCCTTCTCTCTTATTCCTTTCCAACTGCATACCCTTTCCAGGTGTGTGAACATTTTTAAAAGGAATTTTGAAATGCAGCAACAACTTTCCCAATGTAGGTGCAGCTAAACCGGTAACTGTTATTTTTTTTTTCCAGACTGTTCCGGTTCTGGTTTGGCATACTAAAGAACAACGATTTGTGTTCACTTCTGGTGAAATTAGATGATATACCACTTCAATTTCGGTTTTAGGTTTGGTTCGACACCCTCTTTGCACGCTTGTTCAGACTTGAGATGCGCATGAGAGAAGTTGTTTCAAGACTTTCTCACCCACGTGCGGATGATGTCCCAGATGAACTCCATCGGAGCATCCGTCTTCACGGAGTTTTTACACGCGTGCGAAAGCGACACCTGGTGGCCAGCATTCAGCAGGGCAGACCTGCGTTGGCGCAACAGCTGCTGTTAAACAAAAAACTGGTCCTGATTTACACACAGGGCAGACAAGAAAGATACAAAACATCAGGGCCTTGGTTCTGAGAAAATATGGTTATGCAGAAAGCCCAACACGATATACACCTGAACTGAAGCATGCTTGGCGTTGAGGCGCGAACAGTTGATGCCAGCTTGTCCAGCATGAAGTACAGGGGAACCTCCAACTCCTGGGAGAAATAGAAAAACAGATAATAGTACATAACAGTTAGCGAGTGCAGTCCCCAGCGCCATTGTGAAAATTCTTCCTCTCTCTCTCTCTTTACATCGCACCTTATGCATTTACATTTTTCAGCACAAAATGCTCAAGTGATAGTCTGTACAATATTCTGTAATAACACCTTGACATGCAACAGAAAAAGGTTCATTACAAAAACGCGTGTTCCAACGTTTAGTGTGTCAGTGTGCGTTCATTGGCTCATTACCAACACGCATAGTTTATGTGATGGCAGAGTATACCAAGGAAAAATAAAACGAAATATTAGGAATAATAAAAAGTAACAAATAAGGGGATACAAAAATTTAAGAAGCAAACAAAAATGAAAATAAAGAAACAGAAATTAGGAGTGCACTAGAAAAGATAAAAGAAGAAAAGGAGAAAAATGAAACGTATATAAACTCAGGATGCCCCCAGCCAAACAGCGGTCATGTCAAGCACCCCCTGCAGGCTGACTGCTGCTCCGACCCTGGTTCCTCGCGTGCAGTAAAATGTGTTAGTGCCTTCAAACTTCCAAATGCTTCGAAAATCACGTGTTCAGAACCTCCTTCCAAGAAGCAGTAGTGGATAGCCACCGACGCCTCCTGAAACCCGACAACTAACACTGCCGCCATGACAGCTGCAACTATTACCGGCAAAGACATCACAGAAGTGTACAAGCTCAAGCAATCAGTACACTTGAATTGCTGGCCAGAGAGAGCAGCCTTCGATGGGTCCTTAGCTCACCAGATGTGGTCCCTTTGGGCACTATGCAGAAAGTACTTTCCACGGACCATGCTCACATACTCCAAGCTCTCACCGAACCACCCCGACTCAGATCCTTAGAGTACTACATCAAAAAGCATTGCCCCAAACTCATTACCGGGACCCTGGTAATGGGGTGTCCCACAAACTGACGCATGCAGCTTTCGAGTCACACTGCACACAAAAGGAGGCCTCCGTGTTACGAGCGTTGCCAAATAGCCCTGAAGAAGAACGACGGTAACGCTATCTTGAACGATCGTCTGTGCTTGAAGCCCTTTGTTGCGTGAAGGCTTTTGTTGCGTGCTTGAGAATACATTTTCCGTATTACCTTCTACGCTGAACTGTAGGGGGCAGAGGCTTTGTCAGGCCTTCCGCCTATATCTCTGTCCCCCTCATGGATAGCACCCGTGGAAACAATTCTTAATAAAAAAATATTGCCCATGGATAGCCCCTTTTCTACTGGGCTCCCCAAATAGCATCAGGTTTTGACTGCGTATGCCTGAAAAAGGCTACACCCTCCCACCGGACGTCATGGCCAAATGGCGGCACAGAAGCACCACGGCATCGGCTTCCGAAATGTCAGCTGCCCCAACGACGGCAGTCGCCCGCACATTCTGCAGAACTGAATCCTCTGTCCCCACAATTCACCACCTTTTCTGGGAATGTGAAGGTCTTTCAGATATACGGAAAACACACCTTTTTGGCAGGTGCAACCACTCAAGAAGAGTGGATGACACCAACAGTGAACCAGAAGGCTGCTTTGTTGCCTTCATGGCACCTCGCTTGCAAGGCCGCTACATCTAAGATTTAGCATAGTTTCCCTCCCTTCCCCTTTTTCCTGCAGGCCAAGAGCCAACCCAATCTCAATAACTTCCTTCCTTCCGTGCAACTTACCTCATGCGCTATATAAGTACGGAAAAAGACTCCCAAAATAGGGGAGGGCACACATTCAGTTAATTCCATTCAAGAAGGAACTGGTGAGAAAGCAGAACATGATGACCACGCCATCAAATAAAATGGCCTGTTTCAGGGACATAATATACTGCTGGCATCAGCGTGACCCACACTAGACTAGTATGGGTCAGGCTGATGCCAGCACAATATATGTCAAGTCAACTAGTGTCAAGTAAACTACTGGCCGCCACACTACGCAAACAGGAAAGAAGTTGAGCAGGAGGCCTCCTGTGAGGAGCACAGCTCTCGCTGCCAGAGTACCCCCCCGCTCACCTCGGCCAGCATGTGCAGGATGCCCAGCATCCGTTTGGAGGTGCCGTACAGCTCGGGGTTCTCGCGAGACACGCTGGATGAGGCGCCCCACAAAGTCCACGTTGTGCAGGGGGTCGATCCACATGGGACCACCAATCTGGAAGGCATGCGGGAAGAACCACCTTCACAATGTACAGGACGCAATTTTCATGCCTAAGCTCCCCCCCCCCCCCCCCCCCCAGAAATCTGTGCGTCCATTATGCATGACACAATGTGCTCAATCGGTACACATGGGCCAATATTTAATAGCAGGCCGTGGGGCATCCAAAGTAGAGGTCTATGCAAGGAGATGAGCCCCTCGAAAGCATTCTCACTTTTTATAGGACTATACCCACTCAAGGGTTTCTACAATTTTCTTTGTTTTTACTGTAGTACAGGTGATTGATTGATTGTGGGGTTTAACGCGCCGACGCTGCACAGGCGATGAGGCGCGCCGTAGTGGAGGGCTCCGGATTAATTTTGACCACCTGGGGATCTTTAACGTGCGCCGAAATCTCGAACACACGGGCATTTTTGCTTTTCGCCTCCATCAGAAAAGCGGCCACCGAACCAGTGACCTCGTGCTCAACAGCAGAATGCCTTAGCCACTGAGCCACCGCGGCAGGTTGCAGCAGAGGTGTCATATCACAAAAACCCAGCGGTGTTGCCGTTTCCAGTTTCAGGCCGACAAAAATCGACATATAAGGATAGATTGGCAAAGATGGGTGGTCAGAGCGGGGAATGGAGTACATTCAGCCAGCAAACACAAATTGGTCACACACAGCGAGAATTTCACTGCTAGCGCAGACACCACCACAGCAAACGGAATGATTGCCCGTAAATGCCTCCTTTCAAAAACAAGGCAGGTGCTACAAAAGAGCTTCAAGAGTAAGCTCAAAGGGGCTGGCAGAAAATTCAGAAACTGAGGAGGCGTTCTTGGGACCCCAAAGCCACAAAAATCAGAAAATTAGTTCTTTCCTCAGGGTAGTTTGTTTTGTCAAACTTGGGAGCTATTCAATAAGTTGGCCTCGGCACCAAGTGCACACGCCCTTCCGATTTCTCCAACACAGCACAATTTGTGTTCTGGCTTTGCAGCATGACGTGCATTTCTGTGTCGGCTGTTCCGCATAGAAAAGATTTTTAAGCCACCTTTTCACAGAATGCTGATGCCACACAAAGCGGACAGCCATACATGAAGCAAGCCTACTCTTTTTCTGACAGACCCTTGTTTTCTTCACTCACACACAACTATCAGGCAATAACGAAGCTTACCGTACTTTCGCACGTATAACCCGCCCCTGCATATAATCCGCACCCCCACTTTCAGCCCTCCAGAACAGAAAAAAAAAATCCTTGCGTATGGCCCGCACATTTGATACAGGAAAGGCTGCACCAAAGCTACTGCTCAAGCAATCCATCACATACTATGTAGACAGAAGAAGTGTATATTTAGCTTCTCAATGAAACACGTAAAATCTTTCTTTACACTTCCATAAGTCATGAACAATTATAAACAATCAATTTCCCCGCATTGCACCAATCAGAGCAGTGCTCCCCATTCAATGGTTCACAGGTGAAAAGGTAGGCCCACGAAAACCTGAAAAGTAGGTAACAATTGGTGACTTGGCACTCACGTGGTGTTTGTGACCGCAGTGGGTACAGTTGAGCCCCACGGGAGGACCCAGGGCTGGGGTGAACTTGAAGCTGCAGGGCAGACATAAGAAGGGAAGTTTCAGAAACTAAGAAACCAGCCGTGCAGTTGAGAAAATCTAAGGCCCACCAATGAGCCTTTCAATCCACCCCTACTCGCCAAGTAGAATCAAAAGCTGGAAACTGCTTGGAAGAAGCATTCTTTCTTTTTTTTTATGCCATCAAAAAGTCAGCGATCTGATGTCTTGTTGCTTCACAGGGTGAGGTAGAAGGCTCCTGAAAGGCAGAGGTGAACTACGTGCTGGTGTAAATTTTATTGTGCTGCATTTGTCCTTACACAATCAGCAGTTCCCCACCATAACAGAAGAAAGGGGGAACAGTGAGAAAAAAGTGTTTTTTTATGCTCATCTGTATGTACACACACAGACAGAGAAACGAAATAAAAAGATCACACAAGTTGGTGGTCTTAGTACAACCACTCAATTTACCACAATATTTGAGAAGTGCAAAAGAGATGCAATAACCAGGCGACCCTTGGCATACGATTTCACTACGCTCGATTTCTGATAAATATCCGGAACCGTAAAATAACTTTATGTTCTTTAGAATTGGCCAGCTTGGTTCTAATATTTGTCTTATAGTTGATGAAGCTCTTAATTCATCTCAACAATTTGCTCATGAGCTTCACTGACTGCGTTTCAACGGTGGCAGTAACAGTCCCAAGCATCGGTGCACAAGGGCGGGGCCACACAAGTTTCTGTCCTACCTAGTTTTCTTTACTTTTTTTTTTTTTTTTCATGGCATGGGGGTGTTCTAAACTTCACACCCTCCCACAGACTCGCACCCCCTTGTCGACCTTCTCCAATGTGCTCCCAGTGTTCCAGCTAGCAGAGGGAAGAAGACAGGGGGAGCATCCGACTTACACACCGACTGCCAATCCTGTCGTCCCACGTTTGTTCTGTCTTCCGCCCACTGCCATCATCAACCACAAGAAGCCCGCAAGTCACCAGACATGGTATGGCATCACAGAACTCTACAAATGGCTTGGAAGGTAATGTTGTTGGTCTCACACAAGCATGGGCACATGGGTGAAACTGCACAAGTCTCCGACCTTTACACGACGTACACGCACAGTGATCCCCGCTCACCTGTTCCCTTTCTCTGCACAGCGCCCCAGCGGCTGAAGGGTGAACGTCTCACAGCCGCTGCACTGGTACACCATGCCGAGCTTACTGCAAGAGGGACAACGCACACTGAGGCCCCGTGACCAGTTCATCGTCGCAGCGCAATTCAGACAGGAGCAGGACAGACAGGACCGGTGCCGAACTTCAACTAAAGGTTTCATAGCCACCTCGCCTACAACAACAACAACAACAAAAAACTAAATTCAACCGATAAAAGCGTCTACAGAAGCGCACTATCTTAAAACCCACACTCGTCAAATACACAGCCTACATGTCAAGGGATAGAGGTGGTGCGATAAGGCACCAGGTGGCAGTAGGCTTCTAATACTTCCCTCCATCTTTGATCATCGTGTAGGAACAGGATTGCGGTGTCACTGAAAGCTGGAACACGGGCACATTTCACTACACCATCGACAAGCGGCTTGAAGGGACTCCTTTGTGGTAACTGCATCATTCTCTCAGGCAAACACTCACACGTCTCGTTTAACCTATGTGAGTGCGACCACACATGAAGGAAATGTTACAATTAAAATTCGATTTCAAGGTATGAAAAGTTTATTAAGTTTACCACCTCAGCTGTTTCTATGAAAATGCTTCGCACCCAAAGCAAGGATGAGATTGCCCACCTACCTCGTGGAGCGCTTGACAATGGCAGGACCCGTGTACACCCGGACAAACACTCGCACGTAGAAGTCCACACTGAGAGCCAGAAGGGGGATGGTGTAGCGGCCGTAGCGGTTGGCGTGGGACTCGATGCTCTGCAGCACTATCCGCAGCGCCTGCACAGAAGGCATCGGTGACCTTTGACCCCTCCACTACAAAGGCACGGAGGAAGGTGTGAAGAAAACACATCATGCATGCATTGACAACGAATAAGAAGAGGCTACAACTACGCTGAAGGCCAAACAAGGTCCACAAGGTGATGCCACAATGCAAATTACAAAGTAGCACAAGTTTATGTATCACGAAACTTGCGCTAAATGGACATACAGACAGACGAAGGAAGACGGACAATGCGCAACTCAACTTCGTCTGTCTTCCTTCGTCTGTCTGTATGTCCATTTAGCGCAAGTTTCGTGATACATAATGCACCAACTAGCCCAACAGCACATTATACTGTAGCACAAGTTTGTATCACTCTTTGCACCAGGCAGTTATGCAGTTTGTATCGCACGTGTCAAACACTCAGGTGATGCTGCCAAGGCATTCAAGGCATGCACCTTGGCATTAGCAAAAGCTTGATGCGGGCCAGTTGGTTCGAAACGAGTGAAAAGGGTTTGAAGAAGCAAAAAACGTGGACTTGTCAGAGAAATTTGTTCGTCTTGCTTGTTCTTTCTCGGGTCCACGTTTTTGCACCTATAAACCCTTTTCGCACATTGGCAGTGCGTTATCTGCCCTTAGAAACTTGATGCAGAGCACCAACAAATCAAGCTCAAATGACAGGCTGCCGACTGAAGTAGGAAGCAGACTGTGAAAGGACAGCATGTGTGACAATTACAGCACTCGGGCCAAAGAGATTGGACTGAAAAGTAATCGCAGCTCAACAACTTCACCATTGACCAACCATTTCATGGCAGCACTTCGCTTTGAGTGATACAGCGCCATATTTGGCCCTGCAGGTTTCACTGCTGTTTCCGCAGAGAATGGCCATGTCGGTGCATGTCACTAACAGCAGCCCTGCAGGCAGTGACAACAAAAAAAGACAGTAAACCCTTTTGCAGCCACATTTGCGTAAGCTAGGATACACAGCTGCAATTCACACAAACAATCTGCGGCCGGCCTACCTTTGTCTTTTACGGCCTGCACGGCCGAATCCAGGAATGGAGCCGGGCTGCCATATGGATCGAGGTCAATGACGTCGAATCGGTCTATTTTGTGCATGTGCATCAACAGCCTAGAACAAGGGATGAAAGTTCTCTCGTTAAAGTTCGAGGAGACCCAGACAGTTAGTAAACAGGGCTTAGAACGTTGCAACCTTGCTCAAGCACCAGCATTCAAATTATGAGCAAATGAGGTGTATAGTGCCCGAATAACTAACTAGCACAGAGGTTGTCTCCGTCACCATCATAAACTTCCTGATGCCTACTGCAGGATCAATCCACTCTTCGCCCCCAAATTTTTACGGTGCCTCAATCCTCCATTTAGTTTTCTGTCTGCCCTTGCTTGGAATGTAGTCCTTATGTAACTATATTTTACTCAAGTAGACCACCTATTTTTAGTTTCTCGCACCACACGTAGGGTTCAATTTCACTTTTTTCTATCAATTTGATCTACATTTTCAGCATAGGTCTGTTCCGAAATCCAAAAATTCAAGGATATTCAAGAAATTTCAATGCCATATCAAGGCGTTTTCAAGGGTGCAGGGCAGCACACGTACCAACTTTTTTCTACTGTTCTGCTCACCCTCTAAACAAAAATAATGTAAACTTGAAAAATAAAAAATGCCATCGAGCGGCAATCTGTGATACGACTCCACTGTTTGCAGGAGATGTCTAGCCACCCACAATAACATTGAAAGGACCATGCCATTTTTAAAAATTTTTGAGTGCCACCATTCTCTTAATGCAGCGCATCGAACCTTAATTATTACCTCCCACCCTCCTACCACTCCTGTAAAGTTTTGGGTTCAATAAGGGGGAAAATGGCGAGTCTACTGACCTGGTCCCCCATTACAGCCCTCAAAATGCAATCCTCCAATGATGCACATAAGAGCTAAACAGTTCTGCAAGAGCTGTTGTACACTCCAGAGCCAGTTCTAAATTATAAATGCATTTTCTTCTTTCATACGGAGTGTGCAGGAGTGTACTGATCAGCAACGAAAAGTGGATCCCATAACTGGATTTCTTCTCTACTGCCCCAAGAATTCAAGGGTTTTCAAGAAAAAGAAAAAATTCCAGGAATTCCAAAGCCCTTAAAAATTGAGTTTTGAATTTCAAGGGTTCGCAAGGATGTGTACAAACCCCTTGAAAGTGTCACTCGAACTAGCCTTCGACTTATTTTTAAAAACCAGCCTTGCCTAATTTTTTTTTTTTCATATGGATTAGTAGGATTCCGAGTTTCTACGCTACACTTCAGCACTTAAGCATGCATTTGCTGTACACCCCTACTGTTTATTGACAGAGGCAACCCACTGTCATCACTTCAGTGTGCAGGCAGGTCAAACGCTCGAAATTGGGCCCCTGATACAGAATCTCACTCACGATGCTTCACCGCGGTTCGGAAAAACGATGTGGCCAACGTGGTTGTGGTCGATGTTGACCTTCATGCTCTCAACGGCTTGCACGGAGTAATCGTTGGCGACAATCTTTTTGACCCCGTCGATCTCGAGTGCGTACCGTATCGACCGCAATCCGATGCCGCCAGGGCTTCCAGGATGCTAACCTAAAAAGCAAGGAGAGACAATCTACATTTGATCCAGTCCAGCCTCAACGCAAGGTAAACTGCTGCCGTTTCCCAAAGAAAAACGTTTCGTATTGTGGTCACAAAACGTAGAATTTCCCTGGTATTTTCGTTCCACAGGTGGGAACCCCAGTAACTGCGATGGCAGCTTAGGTGAGTTTGCAATACTGACTTCAGGTACAAGTTAAGAACAGCAATAGGTAATGCAGCGTACCACTCCGCTGAACTGAAGTAGCAGACCTCTGACATGCACAGGTTTTGAAAGGAGATTGTACTTTATGTGTGACATCATTTGCTTTTTCCAATGTAGTTTGTTTGTCATCACTGCAGTAGTTTATAAGCAGATTAAGTTAGAAAAAAACCACGGATACTACTGCGTCACGTATAAAGTACTTGCACTAATGCAGTCGCTGCACTGCGTTGAGGAACGGCCGGCTGTGGTGATGAGGGACACGGGCAACAACTTCCGTTGTCATTCTTAAGTTGTACCCACGTAAAACAGCAAAACAATACCCAGGCATGCATAAGAATAACAATGCAGCTTAGAGGCCCCATTACAATGAGTGGGTTGTTTTCCCTGTTGATAGCAAACCTCGGGAAGTTCTTCTTGGTCAGCAGCTGGTGCTGTTCTTTATCTGCCTAGAATATTGGTCTCAGCAGGCTTTTAACTGGCCATGCAGTGTGCGTTATAATCACACTTGCTATCCCGCACGCGCGTGCATGCACGCATGCGCACACACCTGCAATATGGCGACTGCTGACGGTACGAGAACCACCAATGAATCAGGAGCTGACAAAGTTACAGCTGTGACTCTCCCCAAAAGATGTCTGCATCTCAAGGGGTTTTTTGTTTTCCTTTTTTCGTTTCATTTCACATTGGGTGAGAAACACCTTCAGCATGTGTGGGGTCTTTGGTGATGCAATGTAAAAAACTGAACAACCATGAAACTGAGTCCTTAACAGTGTGTCCCTGTAACATTGTCAGGCTTAGTCATTGCTTCGGCCACTGTAGCTAGGCAACGGTTGAAGCCTTCCAAAAAGAATAACATATTTTTTTATTGGGGGGGGGGGGGTGCAAGGAACAATGGCTTATCATCCTGCTCAATATCGCAATCGAGTCCTAATTCCACCATTCACAACCAGGAACTGCGAAACAAAAATGGCGTGGGAAATAATATTGGATGCGAAATATGATTCCACCCTCATACAGGATGGTATCTGTCTTGTGTTATTACTACTGTTGGTAGTGCCACTGGCTAGCTGCAGGATGAAACACATTAATTGACAGGACACCAGAAGTAGAATTTTTTTCCGTACCAAAGATTCTAGCAACGTATTTGAAATTCGTTGAAAGGGGCAAATCTTTGCCGCACACACATCTGTATGCAGACAAACCCACAAATATATATCCTTGCATTCTTCTCTTTTTTTTCGTAACTGAAGCTCAACTTGTTCTCTTGACAACTCTTCTGCAAAAAAACAAGCAGCAAGGAACCAACTTGCCTGGTAGGCTTCAGGGTCCATGCACTGTGCGCCTTTCTCCGTAGCCAGCTCTTCCCTTCTGACCTTAATGAATTCTTGGATGACTGCAATGCTGGTGTGGAAGGGAAAAAAGTCAAATACCGTTTTATTAAGATTTCAGTTGGCACTGTTTACATTCCACATTTATCTGAAACAAATGAGCTCGCCAAGTTCTTTTTTACACTGATCAAAGAGGGAGTTGAAATGAGAGAAACTAGAGTGTTAATTCCCAAGAATGCAAAACTCCCCAAGGCGTTAAACCGAGAGCGAATTCTTCGCTTTGAACGAAATATCGCTTACAACGAAGCCATTTTCCCGACCCTAAGACTTCATTATAACGAGGTTTACTGTATTTAGAACTTAGCAGACACGTACTAGCGAAACTGCCTTTGGTCTCGCTCTTAACAATCGCGCAATTGCACGTTTCCCCTCTCCCTCTTTTACCCTTTCACACTAGGGCAAGAAAAGTGATATTTTTTTACGAACAGCAACCAACAAGGATCTTACCTCATATCCCTGTTGAAACTCCTGCACTGGATTGTAAAACACGTCGTGCGAACTTGGAAAAAACACCTCCGCCTTTCCTTCTGTCACGGACGTCTGCGGGTACCTTGTCGATTTTGATGACTACGTCCATCGGAGCGTCTGCTTTTGCCTCGCCCATCGCCGGAGACTCCGTAGTGCCGCCGGAGTCGAGGGGTTTCACCGTTTCCCGAAGCTGTCGCGCAAGCCATAGTCACGAAAACCGGCGCTAGAAACGCGGCTCCATGGCCGTAAAACACCAGGCCGACGAACTTCCCTAGCGAAAGCACGTTTTTGCTCGTGTTGTGGAGCATTACGCACCCTATCGCGTTTGCACCGGTTAGATTTACGCAGAAAAATTACCAATGTGCAACGCATGTATAAACCTCGCACCTCGTAGAAACTTGTTGCAGCTAAATTAAGTATTTACTACTTATGTTGTGTATATAGAAATTTGCAGTTCAAAAATTTAGAAAGTGCACCGGCGGAATAACAATCACGTTATTCGACGTCTTAAAACATCTTCAATTTGCCTGATTTTACGTCGCTATAAAACCGGTGTTACTACAGTGCAGAACTGGAGCTACACTTTTTTGTTTTTAATTACACTGCTGGCTAAACGTAGGAAAAAGTGCAGGTGCATCAGTGGACGAACAGGCGAGCGGATCCCACGTGTGTGAGTTGTATGCTGTGTTTACATCAGTATTAACGCTACGTTTATGTCGACCTTGATTCAACCAAGGCGGTGTTAATTCAACGCATCACCGACATCATTACCTCACAGCTGCGAGGTTCCTTCGCTCAAGTGATTCCCTTCATCACTCTGCTGAAATTTACACCGGCCACTGCGAACAGCAACATGGACGACCCTGCGGGCACCAGCGACGATGTTGTGCAAAACGTCTACGTGCCTTCGAAAGAACTGAACTACAACCCGCCGCTACCGGCGCAAGCTGCAAACTATGTCCGAACGTTCATTCGCCAGAAAACGGGCTGCCACCCTCGCGAGGTGTCCGGTATCGCGCTCTACACTGCCGTCCTGGAGAGAGACGTCATACGGAAGAAATCGTCCGCCTCCTCGGGCGGTCGTCAGAAGAAGAAAAAGACGAAGTTGTTGACCTGCCGGGAGAAGCGCGACTTGTGCATCTTCAACGTGCACACGGAGAAGTTGTCGTACGCGTCCTTCGTGCCCATCCACCTGATGTGGAAGGACTACTTCCGGGAACTCGTGCGGGGCGAATCCACGGAGCAAGCGCGGCTACTCAAAGCGGAGTACACGGGCTGTTTCATGACGGTCGCGGAATCCAAGTGCCCCTCTTACGGTCGGCACGAGGGGTCAATCGTCGTTCAGGAGACGAAGAACGTGTTCCGTTTGCTCACGGAGGGTGACGTTGTCAGGACGGTGCCGAAGGCCCACACACTGTTCGCCTTCGAGCTGGACGGGAGGATTTACAAGATCTACGGGAGTCACTTCCGCGTCCACAGCTTCGAGAGAATGAAGTCCAAGTTCAAGGCCCGCGGGATAATCGACCTATGAGGTGGCTTGAACCAGAGCGCGTTTCGTTTAAGTTGTGCGTTCGTGTTTAAAGATGGAGGAGTGAGAAGCGCTGGATAATGTGTACACTTGGTCGTTGAAAACGGAAGAAACTCCAGGATTTAACCTCGCTGGGTGAAAAACACACACCCTGTTTAAGGCCTCTGGAACATGCAGCACCTGCCGCCGCACTGCTACTACTAAGTGCTGTACAAGTACTAAGCGTACAAAACATTAAATTGTACAGTGCTTGAGTCAGTGTATTGGGACTGTGCGTACAAAATATTTTCGATAAGCAGTGGCTTTGATCATAGCCTCCTTTATTTTGGGTGACAAGATTGCATTTTGGAGCTGCAGTGGATATGTGTTCAGTGTGAGATGGCTATCATCAATCCCATGATTTGGCCTTTTTTGTCCTATTTGAATTACAGGTACCCCCAACCATAGTGAGCGACTCATCATTGCGTTATTTATTTACTTTAGTGGTAGATTGACTGAGATTGCGCTATGTAAATTGCTTGAAAATTTAGTAAAACATGTTGCCAACATATGGAATTTAGCGAAGCTGTTTTCAAAACTTACAAGCAGTGTATAATATGGTAATAAACTCAGAACATGCCTTGCATCACTGAGGAAAGGTTACCAAGCTAGTCATTTGCACATACTGCCTTCTGCCAGCTTACAGAGCATTCAGCACTCTAAACAAAATCCAAAGCCATGCAAGCTTATGCTTTGCTGGAGCACATTCTACGCTCTTCTTTTGTTTCGTATGTTTTTTCATAATCTGCCTATGTGACAAGTTTTCTGGCTGAGGAAAACTTTCGTGGCTTTGAACATCTTTCACCCACCTTGCCATTCATCCCATTACAGGAACTGCTAGCATGAACATTAAAATTAAGTAGCCATGACATCCTAAGCAAATGTTTGCCTGATTTTTTAATTAATGTAATGGCGTATCGATAGCACCGTTAGAAAAACTGTTATCAAAGCTGCTGATGTCGACGGGACTAGGTTTATTACAACTAGGTTTGGAACTTCTAGCTTAAAACAGAAAAAGAAATTTCAGGGTTGTTCTACGAAGTGTGCTCGTATTTTGCACGAGTGTACTTTTTCTTTTTGCCGTCACTGTTTATATGTAATTATCCTCTTATTTTATGGTATTTTTGTCTAATTATTTACTCCAAGTTTTCTCCAAGATGGCACTATTGCACGCATTATCGCTGTTTTATTTTCCATCTTATCCACTAGGATCTGCTGCTGTTGTTGCAGTGTATTGGCGAGCACAATTAACTTGGGCTTGGCATTAAGCATTTGACTTTGGGATCAGTGGACTCGCGTTGTTCTTGACATTGTCTCTATTGCGTCTTGATACTTGTACGTTGCCGCTTCAGCTGGAAGATCATGAGATGCACCCGCTTTCTTCTCATTTCTCTTCTCTGAAGACGATAGATGATGAAATAGAGACTGGAGCATAGCCCTGTGCTCATACACCCGCGACAGGGTTTTTTAAAATGGGGGCATATACACACATTATATTGGGCCTCTTTGATTACCGGTTCCTGTCTTCCTGCGAACTGTAAGAGACGCAGTCAGGTATTCATTTGTCACGTGTATACTGTTAGCTCAAGACTAGCAATCGAAGAGCCCCATGACTCTATTCTGAGCATGCGTGTGTGTGCATTTCCGTGCATTTACTTGCAAGAAAGTGTCCTCTGTCGACGTTCTGTCTCTCCTTCTTTCTATTTTTTATCTTTCCATTTTGCCATATCACCTGTACATTCATTTTATTATTCCTCAATGCATCAGAAGTAAGAAGTCCTGCCTATAGCAGGGCTCACCTCTTAGGATACATTAGAGACCTTTCTCTCTGTTGGGTGCAAACGGGTTTACTTGCTTTTTCAGAGGTAACCAATAACCAGAGATAACTGATAACCAATATTGCTTATTCTTTTATGGTCACATCTGTTAATATGAGGGAGTATTGCTAAACACTCGTACCCATACAAACATAAGCGCTTGCCGGCTAGATGACAGACTTAATTTACTCATTGGTGTAATTCTTAACCGTTTTTTTTTTTTTTGTTAGAAGGGGCAAAATTAGCTCCTTTATTGTCCCATCACTCTAAGCAGTGAAAAAGAAACTGGCTGACCAAACCAGTCATACGGTGGTGGATTACCCAACGAAGCTATTTCGGTTTGACTGTGTTGCACGCAATTAACGAAACACAAGACAGTTGCAATCTATAGAAAGGCTTGAAACTGCTGCGTCTTGCCCGTCGGCAGTTGCCACGTGACCGGCACTAGGGAGTGGCTGTCTCAACGCCTCAGCTACTTACCCCCTCCCACTGATGCTACTGCGCTGCGCCTGCACCGCGGCTCCGATGCAGAACCGAAGCCACACACTCTCCACCCTCTCCGTAACCGGATTTGCGCGCGTGGATATTTCCTGACTCGAGTACCCCTTTTCTGGGAACGCATAGTGGGGTATACATGCAGGGTACAGGGTGAACAATTTCGCTGTAATAAAACTTGTTAATGTAGCCTCCTCTCAAGCGAGCAATGAGCTGACCCGATCTCTGGAAGTGGGCCCTGATGGCTTGGTGGATCCGGTTGGAATGGTTGCAGAGGCCGTACAGCAGTAGAGAAGGTGTCCGGTAAATGCGCTGCAGCACTTGTGATGGCTCGGGCATTTTGAGCCAGAAGGAGGAGGCAAATAAGGTGGCGTACGGTGCGGCAGCAACTGTTGGGGATTGAGATGCGGGTGAAGACGGGAGAAGGGTAGCTAGGGATAGAAGACGGTGGTTGGCAAGGGCATGTACAGGAGAAGAGGATGGGGGTGGTGTGTAATTTGCTCAGACATTACTGCTTATGCCAGCGTGACCAGGAACCCAGGCCGAAATGGCAGAAGGGTCGGACTGGGCTGAGAGGGGATCGGGAGGCTGGGAGTGTAGTTTGGAGGCACTGTCATAACGCGCTTGATTGCGCCATAGTGACTGAGAACCAGGAGAGGATTTAATCCACGGTTTCATGGGGCAGCTGGGCAATAAAAGGGGAGAAAAAAAAAGGCGTTAATCGGCCAGAATAATCCTCAAGGCGGAGTAACTCCACCTTCACAAAAAAAAAAGTGCTGAGTGCAACAGTCGCACTATTCGCTGTATAGAGAAAACAAAAAGAATAGAAGAATATCGGCGCGAACTGCGTGGCGCGTTTTTTTCACGCGATTCGTGCGAGCTCTTTTGACGCCCGCGTCGGCGATTCCGCGTCGGCGGCATGCTTCTCCTTCGGTTAGAAATGGCGCGCGACTTTCTTCCTCCATGGAGTGAGGGAGCCTGACGACTTCCGCCAATGAGGGCGCGCCTTATGGCGGCAGTTTTCGAAGTGTTAGCTGGCTGTGGCAACCTTGGCAACCTGAAGAGTTTAGGCTTACCACCGCGGCGGATATTTTATGACCGCTTTCAGAAGCGCCACGGGTGCACGTTTATAGTGCAGCCTTCGCCCACTTATCAGTTCTTTTTCTAGGCGTGCAACTTGATTTCCGAGCGGCAACAAGCCGCTGTGCAATATACTCCTGTGCAAATATTTCGCCCCCGCTGGCATAATTTTGTGATTTTGATTCACCCGTCATCTCTTTTTTTTTTTTTGAGTTGTGCTTCTTTCCTGTGTGGGTCTTTCGACTGAGCTAAAACACAGATCTATTGTGCACACTTACTGCGGCTACGTACGCAATGTGTACAGCACGTGGATATGCTTGGGTATAATTTTTCTTTGCGTCCACGTAAACCTATTATGGGGCGAAGCACCTGAGGGCTCGAGGCTGTCGTCGTCTCGTGTAGTCACGGTACTGAAAACACCGGGACACTCGTTTTCCAACGCCTCGCGCTAGAACGTTTCATCTACGTGGACGAAAACGCGTACTGAAAGAACACACTCCCGTGGGAGCGAAAGCGCCACCCAGCCTGCGTCAACCGAATAAGTTTTGGCTAAAATTCAGTGACGTCAGCGTAGACCCCGCGGGAAATCAACCCCGCCGGATATCTTCCGGCGCCCTTCCGGATGCCTTCCGGCACGTAGTAGGATTCGGCATCGGGATATTCGTTTCCCGACGCCTCGCGCTAGAATGGTTCGTGTTTCAAAGACAGGAGACTTTTACAGCAAAGCTGTATGCCTCTACCTGAACTCGGCACGATCTACGGCCTGGAAGCGCAGAAGCCTCATTAAAGGAGCATTAGGACGAGGGAGAGGAACCCAAGAAATGCACTGTGCATATTGACTGGGATTAGCTACGCGATTGGTGATTGTATATAATAAGTGTACATATTTGTATAGTTGAAACAAAATCTTCTTCTGTCTCCCTATTAGGAGCGATTTTGCTGTAGGAAACACCGGCGCACACTGCGCTTCGCCACTCCCCAGGTTTCACTTTTTCTTTTTTCTTTTTTTACAGGAGCAGCTCAGACTGATCCAGCGGGCCACGCGAGCAGCGGCGGCGCGCGGCCTCCTGAACTGAGGAAGCCACCTACCCCACCGTTTTTTTTTTTTTTTTCTCAATAAACGTTTTGCCTCCTCCTCCTTATCTCTGCGGGCTGCAGCGCGGGCGGATCTACCGTGCAATCCTGAGAAGGCAATTCTGTCCAGACACGAAACAAGCGAACGGGACGCGGCAGCTATAGTTCCTTTCTTGTACAATAGGAGGCATAGGAATTGGCCACAAAAATTCTTACACCAAATCAGAGGGGAAACTTTCCAGCGCTAAAGTTGTCCCGGACGCGTGCAGTGACAATTGGTTGCTTTGAGCATATGTAGCACGTTGTTCAGGTACGTACACAGCACTTGTATGTATCATGCACTAACTGTATGGACAATTCCAGAGGTTACCAGAGCTCTAGTATCGGACACAATGGACAGTTCAACAGTTGTGTAGTCGTTATTAAATAAAAAACGAGACAGAAATGCAAGTTAAGCTTGTCTTTCATTCCATAATATTGGGTATACTTCAAACAAGCCTACAAGGAGGGCGAGCCAGGTATACAGGGCTCTGTAGAAACTGCCCAAAACGAATGGTGCTTGTGTACCCAACCTGCAGGAAGTTACGAGTAATTAGACTGGTGAAAGGGTGGGGGGGGGGGGAGAAAAGAGAGGGAAAAGAGAAATTGCGGGGATGCTTAGGACTTAATAGGAACGTGGAGGCCAAAGTCTTGTTAGAAACCCTGATGATGTGCTGTTGAACTTTCTGTCGAACTTTGCGGCCGCGCCCGTCCCGATGCATTAACCAGCACCTTGGACAGCCTCCTATACAGCTCGTTCCGCCTACTCGCCACCGCCAGGAGCCTACTGTTCGCCCTTGTCACGACTCAAGGCGGCTTGTATTGCACGAGTGGCCGCGGCCTGCTTTATCGCGCTTACAGGGCGCACTATTCCCGGCTCTCGCTCGTTCCGACCAACAACATTTGCTTGTACCGCCGACTTTAAAGCGAAGCTTCCTATACAGACGCCACCTCGAACCCCACTACAGAAAAGCCAACTTCCGCCGCCTGTAAAGCGTGCTCTGCCTCAAATATACTCTTTCACAGGTGAAGCCTGATTTAGGTTTTCGTATCAACAGAGGAATCCCTCACGAGAAAGCTTCGCGTTCAACCATCGCCGAAGTTAGACGGAGGGGTGCACCATTTTTAGATGCAACGCATCTCATGCTCGCCTCTGTCCTTCCATGCGTCGTGGCGTGTCCGCACAGCTCGCCCTCCTCCATCTCCGATAGGACACTCTTCCCAAACAGCTGCGAGTTGGCAGCGCGCTTCACTCGATGCTAGGCGCCTGGGTGGCGTGCGCATGTGCAGTACCTCTCTTCCGCGCTCTCTCTCCTTCGGGCGCTTGAATATAAAGCGGCACGCCGCGATCCGGCGGTCTCAGTCGACGGTCGTCCGCCCACCTCCCCTTCGCGTGGAACCTCTAAAGCGTAATCAATACGAGGAAAACGCCAATGGAACCCCAATGCGTGCATCACACCAGGTTCCCGCGAGGAGGTGGGCGTAATGGGCTTTGTGAGTGATTAGGCGCGTGCGCAAACAACGTCCGAGATGTTCAAGGAGACGTGCGCAGAGGCGGATGGGTGTGGATAAGAACTCTCGACACCGAGGTGTATGCCACGATCATAGTTGGCACAGGGGAATGGGGTGGGGTCTTGGCGGCGTCCTGCCGCAGAGAGTAGAGGCGGTGTGTGGAAAGGGCTCAGACACATTGCCGGCGCGCGGAGCGTGTCTCGCGCGGCGTTTGTGGCCTGCTCCGAACCGGTCCTGTAGCCGATCATGCGGCGCGCGTGGCCGCGCGCCGAACCGGTCTTCTCAGGTGCTCGGCGCGCGAACGGTACCGTGCTACGCGCTCGATGTGTACGTTGCAAACTGGCAAGGCGAGTTTGAAGAAGTGAGGCAATCAGGTGGCAGAGCAGTATCCTGCGCCATGACAGGCAAGACAAGACCTCTTCTTTCTGGTTCTGCGCATCAAGAAACTTCGCATGCGGCCAGAACATGGGAAGTAAAAGACGGAGGCGTAATTATAGTTTAACACTCGCTGAAGTTCAAACGTGGGCTCGAAAAGTGAGCACGGGTAACGATAAAGTTTTTTGTTAATCACTACTGGCCTGAGTAATTTTTAACAGGCTGTTGTTTTGCCTTTCACGTTATCCATTCATCTCAACTACGCTGGTGTCGCTAAAACTCTATGCAGCCGTGATTTAAATCGACAACGATATTCATCAATTTATGTTCTCCCTATCCCCATCCGGGCAGTGGGAATGCAGGCCTGAGCAGCATTGAGTAGCTCGGACCTGAAGAAGCGGCTCAGCCTGAAGATCCAGTGGACCGCACCCTAGTGGCGGCGCCGACTTCTGAACTGAGGAAGCCGGCTACCCTAAATCTTCTTATAAAAACGATAGTCTTTCTTGGGCCACTTAAAACCGGAACTTTTGGTCTGTCTGTCTGTCTGTCGCTCGACTGAATCGATGCAGCTAAAGTAATTCTGAAACGAGTTCACCCAGGTGAAAATATTTTTTCTAGCTAGATTATTGAACCAGAAAGTCCTAGCTATTTCTAGCTGGAAATAGGCAGAATTTCTAGCTAGAAATTCAGTTTCTATATCATTTCTTGCTGATTGAGATTTTGTTCCGGCTGGCAGCTATTACTTCCAGCTAGCATTTGTCAGTCCAGCTTGAAGAAGAAAAAAAAAACCTGCAAGCTGGAAATAATCGTCTCTAGCTAGACTAAGGATTTTTCTAGTTAGAAGCTGTCGATTCCAGCTAGAATCTATAAATCTAGCCAGAAATGAAGCTGTAAATCATGATTTCCTGCTAGAAATGTTCTTTCCATTTTCACGGGGGATGTATAGGCAGAACCTTTAATCCGGTACCATACTTCATACTTCTCAACATTGTTGATCAAAAAGAAAATATTAGGCATGTTTAATGCAAGACATGAATACAAAAGTGGTGCTTGCAGTGTTCTTTTAAATAAATATACACGGCTTCGTGATTTTTGTGATCAAATAAAAAAATGTGGTTGATCCCTCTTTCATAAGAATCAGGAAAACACGAAAGTGAGATGTGCCTTCACAGGATCAGTTGAATGTTTATTCTGCATCAATATGAACTTGCACATCGCTATTTATATTTGATCGGTATGGCACCGTCACACTTATCAACATTAGACACTGGATTGCACGCGCTGGAGCATTGCGTAAACCCGAATGAAACCACACGCGCTCGCAAACCATGCGAACGAAACCGAACGGGTTGCCAGCGAATCGTTTGGTGAACTCACGGTCCGCTGCAGCCAAAGAGCATTATTTGCGGTGCTGTCTTGTGGGTGTGCTTGGCGAGCGACAACCTGCTGGCGCGTTGCTTTCGCAATGTGCGACCACTGCGTCCCTGCTCCGTGGAGTGTACGGCAGACGGTTGCTTTGCGACGAGCTCAGCTGGCGCCACTGTCGGCGCTCATTAGCGTCGTGATGCACTACTTCGCTTTACCTCTCTTAGACGGTAGCACCATCGAAATATAATTGGTTATAGGAAAGATATATGGCGCGTTCATACGGCTGTCTGCGCTTCAGCTCGTAGAGGAGTCGGTAAAGCGCCTGACACCTCCCGTTGCGGCGACGGAGCCGCGTTAAGGTACCTTAGCCGCGTTTTTCTGGCGATGTCATTTCCGTGACGGATATGACGTCAGTCAGATCTTGGTGGATCCTGGCAGGAAACACTTTCGTGTTAAAAGAGGCGTCGAAAACAGCGTTTTGACCAAAAATTACTAAAGGGGCTAACTCTAGTAGTGGCATTCCAAGTTCCACAATAACGAAAAGATCCAGTATATCGCGAGGGCAGTGGAACGCGGGAAAATTGAATTGGCTTGAGTATACTTCCACTCTGTTTATCGTAGGAGGAGCCAGACGGGAGGGAAAGAGCGTGACAGGCGGGCGATGGAGATAAGAGGCATTGCGTCGGAGGGGCGGCAGACGACTGTCGTCATTCGACGGCATTTGCAGCTAAGTGAGCAGATACGAGGAAGATTTTTTTATTCGTACATTATCGACTGACTAAACATTTAGCTGCCTATTTTCATGACAATGCCACAAGGTATTGAGCACGGCACCATGGCGCCATGCCATACGCCTCTTCCTGGGCCTACCATGGCCATTCCCGGTGGCGGGCACGTACGGAGGCAGCCACATGGCGCCAAGCCCTCTGCACGCCATACTGAAGGACGTCAAGCGCCTGATGAGCGCTCCGGACGAGGTGGCCTCGCTGCAGCGGTTCCGCAGCCTGCTCAGATGCTGAGGGGAACGTACAGCTGCCTCAGCGACCGCGCCTGGAGCTACCACCGCCAGACAGATACAGGGGAGGCCCCTCGCATCGTCGCAACTCACTCAGGGGTGCGCAGTAAGCGGAGCACACCACCTGAGCCACTGCGATGGTCGTCAGGTCGTGGCCTTGCTGCAGGACCAGATCCTCACGGACGGATAGCTTCTCCCCACCGCAGGCAAGGCTGCAGGGTCTTTCGATGTCAGCCGGGTCTCCCGCCTGCCTATCCCCGCTTCGCCCACCTGCGCGGAACTTCGTGGACTGCACCTAACTGCTGAACTCCTCGAAAAGGGGTTACCAGGGTCCAGAAGTAGGGTCGTAGCAAGAAATTTCACTCGATGGGGGGAGCTGCGATTGCACCTCGACCTACCTTATGATTTTTCAAGGGATAAAAAATATGTATATCAAATACATAAATATTAACTGATAATATACATAACTACTAACTGAAATTTATCGCTATTAACTGAAAATACACTACTATTAACTGTCAAGGACAAGGAGGAGGAGGAATAAACGTTTAATGGAGCAGTCAATATTGTTGGGTTGACCGCCAGGTGGGGGACCTCCTTAGTCCAGGATAGGGAGCTTCAATGCAAGCGCTGCGTTGAGGCTCCTTAGTCTAGGAAGACCTGGGTCTAGCTGGTCAGCTGACAGACCCTCCCACTGCTCAAGAAAAATAAAATATCTCTTAAAGATTTATTCGCATGTTTCGAGAATTTCGGCAAAATTGCTTATCACTGCTTGCAATTTTCTGTTTTGGCTACATAAAAAGAAATAGCACTTAAAAATATGGAAATGTAGAACGAAATAATTCAAACATGCATGCTTAACATACATGAGAGCAAAAACAAAAACATGCACGTAAATTCATCTGAAGTAACAAACCACGGAGCGGACATTATGAACGCGAAAACCACGAAACAAACAATTTCAAGGTGGGCGTTTTATTTTATTGTCGCCTTGTCATCCAATAATTTTTATTTATTTTTTATTTTTACACACACAGATGCGGAGATTAGGGGCAAGTGTTAAAACCTCCGTCTTTAATGCCAATATATTGCGCATGAGCAGCTTGTCAACTGTCGCGTACTGCGGATAATTTCGCCAAAGTTTAGTTACACAAAAATGCGTCAAAATGTACAGTTGTTGCAAAATGACCGAGGAGACTATTTTTTATCAGGGCAACAAAGGTGTCACTGGTAAAAAAGTGTACATCAATGCAAAAAGCCCGTACACATGGTGCGAATTTTCCTGCGAATTCGCTGCTATTTTGGTCGGTGTGGCAATAGATCGTTTTGCCGCACGAACGGCGCCACAGCAGCAAATTCGCAGGTAAATTGGCAATATGTGGGGGAGGGGGGGGGGGGGGGGGACGCGAAGTCCAAAGTCGTTAGCGCACGGGTTTCTGGCGGTGATCCTGGTTGCATGGAGGTACTGAAGCAGCCAGGCCTCGGTTTCGCCCACGAAGTCTGTTCCGAGCAGTGACTCTCCGTCCTGTCGCGGAGCCGAGCTCGCAGAACATCCCTTGGATGAAGAGCTTGCATATGAGTTAGGCATTCGAGGAGGGAAACGGGCCACCAAAGGAGAGTAGGTGCGCTTTCTGGACAGCATTCCCGGGGTTCTAGACAAAATTCTAGGATGGTTTTTGCGTAAGTGGTTGCCTTGGCCGCCGCGCGACAAAATTTTTCGGGGGGGAGGCGCTCCCTACGGCCCTATGTCGACTGCCAGTTGTCCTGGCTACCTGCGGTGAAGGCGCTTCGGAAACGCACAACGAGGGTCCACCAGGGCGTGCGGAGGTTGCTGGCGCGTGGACAGGGCTGCACACACACCGTGGCCCTGCGGGTGTTCCACGGGATCCGCCGCCCTCTATGCTCTGCCTTTAGTGCAACTCGAGCCGCGCCGGTGGGAGGAGCTGGAGGTGGATGAGCGCCGGGCTATCCGCCTCTGCTTGGGCCTTCCGAGCACATCTCCGGTGGCGGCGACATACACGGAGGCAGGCTCCTGGCCTATCCAGATGCGGGCCCTGCAGGTGGGGCTCCACCACATCCACCGCCTGCAGGGCACACCGGACGGCGCGGCACTCCTCCAGCGCTACCGCAGCCGGCCCAACTCTCGGATGGGCATGCTGCTCAGTACGTACGAGAGCCACATCGCGTTGCCGCAGCGGCCCCGCCTGGAGCCACCACCCCCAGGCGCGGGGCAGGCTCTACGCATTGTCTCCACATTGCCGGGGGTCCGTAGTAAGAGGTCGACTCCACCCCAAGCCGTCCACCAAGAGGTGGCTGCCCTGCTGCAGGGCGACGCTGCCGGACATCTGCAAGTGTACACGGATGGATCTGTACAACAGTCGATGGGCAGAGCCGGAGCCGCCTGCACGGCCCTAGAACTCGGCACCAGCCAGGTGTGCAGCCTGCCCTTCCCTGCCTCATCCACCCACGCAGAGCTGGCTGGACTCCACTTGGCCGCGGATCTTCTTCTCAAGCAGGGCACCCAGGTCCGGGGGGCCGTTGTCCTGACTGAGTCGCGGTCTGCCCTCCTCCGACTGCGTGCCGCCGACCAGCCAGCCAGCTCCAGCGGCTACGTTGAGCGGTCGCTGGCAGCCAACTTCATGCGGTGGAGGCGCAGGGGTGTCCACTGCGACTTCACTGGCTGCCATCGCACGAGAACATCACGGGCAACGAAGTTGCAGACGCCATGGCCAAGGGGGCTGCTCGCCAGGCCGGGGTCCCAGCCTCCCTGGATGTGGGGTCATTTGGTGCTGCAAGGACTGTCCTGGCTTGAGTGGTGGAGGCCATGCATCCAGATGCCCGAGTACTCAGTGGCCAGGCCCCACGGGTCCTGCCCGGACGCATCAGCAGAGACGCCCGGTCGCTCCTGCTTCGCCTGCGGCTCAATTGCTGCAACGTGGGAGCGCGCCTGCACCACCAAGGCCGCCGAGCGTCCCCCACCTGCGCCGACTGCCTAGAGCCCGAGACGCTAGAGCACTTACTGTGCTCTTGCCGCCAGCACGACACCGCGAGGGGGAACTCCGGGCCGCACTCCAGCGACTCGGTGCCCACAAGCCACAAGCTAGAAGACTTCCTGTTCCCCACGGGACCGGACGCCATCCGACGGGAGGTCTTCCAGCACCTACTAAACTTCCTGGTTGTGACAGGACTAGCGCTGTGTTTGTAGACGTCGAGTCATGGACGAAACGAACGCGATATAGACTATCCCCCACTCTCCTACCGCTCTACTCTTCCCCCTTCTCTCTTACTATCCTTCGAAACCCCCTCTTCCCTTCCCTGGACCGGGTTGTATGAGGGTGAACTCCCCGTTGAGTTCAACAATATCTTTAGGCCTTTTCTCTTCCCTCCTTTGTTAATAAATCCCCACCACCACCACCACCTATCCAGAAGCTGTGGTCGTGTCGGACTCCTACTCTTGCACAACTGCTCGCGGCCGACCAGGCGTCCAGCAGAAGCGGTTACGTGGAGTGGACCGTTGGCGCGAAGCTGCACACTTGCTTCCCGAGACAAAGCTGGTGCAGCGGCCCTCTCTGGCGTTGGGGACCACGAGGCAGCTGACGCGATGGGTGCCCGTCAGGGGAGGATCTCCCATGTGGTGAGTGCATTCGATGCAGCCCGGACCGTCTTCGGCTGCGAGGTCGAGACCATGCACCCTGACCAAAGGGACGTCAGAGGCCAGGCCCCGCAACTACGCTGCCGGCGGGACAGTGCGCTTTTTTTCTCATCTTTCAAATATTTCTGTATATTTCAAGAAGAATAAATTACTTACGGCCGCTTCTTCATTGCTTTCGTTAGCGTTCTTGACTGTTGGCCCTTATTTCCGTCTTCATTCAACGAGCCCTCATTTCCCATTCTTATTCGCTACATCAAGGGTTTATCCAGAATTTCGATTTTTTATGGGGGGGGGGGGTCGAAGTCCTCCTAGGGGGGTGTTGGAGGGGGGTGTATAAATCCCTGGGTAGGGTGCTCCTGGTTGTGGAATCTTTTATGGGGGCTATTAGGAGAATTTGACTTAGTCTCCCACCTTCAGAATGGCCTTCCGGCAGTCGAGGAGGTCTCGAATCTATTTGGGTGGGTTCGAAGCAGTTAAGGCCATTTAGGTGTTTGAGTATGGCCGTGTAACTGACATTGTCAAACGCCCATTTTAAATCGAGGCCGAGATGGCTTTCGGGTTATGCCGCGAGGCTTTGAGCATAACATCTTAATTCAGTTGAAGAAGGATGTCCTGCGTGGAGAAGAGATTGCGGAATCCACACATGGTATGTGGGAGCATGTTTTGTTCGAGGTAGTGCTGTAGCCGTTTGTCGACGACGTGCTCTAGAAGAATTTCTTATACACAAGGTAAGTGACACAGGGCGTAGGTTTTCGCCCGGTGGTCTTCCGGGCTTCGAAATAAGTAACACCTCTGCCGTTTTCCATTCTTCCGAAAGTTGGCCCGACCTCTATACCATGCTGAGATGCACGGCAGGTCAATAATGGAATCATCATCCAAATTCGCGAGGACCTTGTTGGTTATGCCGTCCATCCCTGTGGGTGTTATGTGTCTGACGGTTTTACTTCATTGATGTAGATGCCTTCATCCAGTTTGAGATTTGGTTGTCCCGAGTACGGGGGTAGTGGCGTTTCGGGATGGACAGGGCAAGTATTTGTCGAGGAGGGACTACATGAAGGCGGTGAATGTCCTGGATGAAAGTGGTTATTTTTTGCATGGTATGATTTGATTCGGTCTTGCTTTTGGAAGGGTCCATGAGATGTCTGAGCAGTCTCCAGGTCTTTGATGTACTGAGTGGCCCTGGAGACTGTCGCAAAGGGCCAGCCAGCTTTCTTTGCAGAGGTGAACCGCATAGCGGACTGCTGTTAGAACGGCTATCCTCTTTTTCAAACGACGATTTTGGCGCTGTCGTTTCCAGCGTTTGATGAGGCGCGTTTTGGCTTCCCATAAGTAGAGTATAAGTATGGGGTCGTAGATGTCCGAACACAGGGGGTCGAGGGGGTCGTGTACAGTGAATGACATGGTGCAGATTGCATTTGAATGTGGTTGCACATTTAATTTCGCAGGATTTAAACCTTTTGTCCAGTTGCGTTATCATCTTGCAGCTGTGTGCAACACAAACTAGTCTACTCCTTCCTCATGGGGATGTCCAGTAGTGCCTAGTGCGACGCCTGCGAGGTTGAAGAGACAATCGAACATGTGCTTTGTCGTTGCCCGCAGTATTCATCAGAAAGACGTGTTTTGGCCGCCGAGCTCAACCGATTGGACAATCAACTGTGCACTAGAGACTATTCTAGGACAGCGACCCCTACAATCGACTTCGCAGAAGGCAACAAAAGCCCTTTTGCGTTTTATGAAGGAAACAGGCTTAGCCGAAAGACTATAGTGCCCGCAAAGGGACTAAAATGTGTGCGCGACCCTGCTCCTTTCCCCTCTTTTTTGCCTGCCCTCTCTTTCATCCCCTGCACACCCCTTCCCCAGTGTCGAGTAGCAATCCGGACCTAAGCCTGGATAACCTCTCGGCCTCTCCGTTTGCTTCTCTCTCTCTCTCTCTCTCTCTCTCTCTCTATATTATATATATTATATATATATATATATATATATATATATATATATATATATATATATATATATATATATATAATATATATATATATCTCAAACTGGTGTATACAAACATGAATAGCCGCTGTGACACGCAGGGGCAAAGCAGTGGCCACGCGACTCATTTCCCGCAACAGAACCTATGATGTCATATGCCCAGCTCTGCGATTGGCTGATGGCGGCAGCAAAAGCAAACGCAAATTAGGCACGGGCTTATAAGCTTGCCGAACGAGCTATTTGAGCTTAAATTTGGGGCACATTCTTTTATAGCAGTAAGAATAGTGGGCTGAACAATTAAAGTTATGAACGAACACGTAATCACCGAAGCAGTTAGTGGGGTGCTTAGCCGGCGGACACTGCATAACACAGCCGTCGGACGCGTTGGACTTGTCTGACACAACACTGACCATCTGACATAAGCGGCACGGCCACTTCCGCGACCATGTTTTCCGAGCCAGAGCTTACGTTTTAGGAAACGATTAGTATCAACCGTAATAAAAATACGGCAGATACAGAAGTGCGGTCAGAAGAAACGTTCGGATCTTGAAAAAAAAAAAATGCAGGTTCGGCTAATTAAAAAAACTGCTTTGTCCCAATAACTGTGATACAAATTTTATTGCAAACTTCCGAAAATTACAAATACGAAAAAAAAAAAACACATGGAGCAGTGGCGGCTCCCCAGCCACTTTGTGACGATTCCTCTGTATGACGTCACAGAATCTCATTTGTGTGATTGGCGGCCGAGCCCCAAGAAACATGGCTGGGCGATTGTAGTGGGGTCTCTAGTTCCGTTTGAGCGTATCATTAGCATGATAACGTGCAATTAATACACTCATATATTACAATGTTTTCAGTTCTGGCCTACGCCACTGTTGCCCACATTGCGTCACTGCAGCGCGAAATTTGAACTTATTTTAACATTTCTTGCGTTTTTTTTTTCGGTTTAAAAACCTTTTTTATGGCTAGAATTAAGCTGTGTGAGTTAGCAAGGGCTAACTCTTTCAAAATGAATAAAGTTGCACTTTGTCTTCGTAGCCCCCTTAACGCAAGTGCGAGCGGTGGGCGGCGAGAAGCCTAGGTCGCGCCCGACTGTCTCCGGCAGGCCCGACGGGAAGACGGGGCAGCGAAGCGGGGACTGCGGCGAAGCGACGCAGGAACCTGACTGCCAGTAAACTGGAAGAGCGCCACGATACGTGTGTGAACTTTCAGAGGGACTTCCTGGACCGACATTTCGGATGAAGTTGCGCGGTGTGCGGGAGACCGTGGTTCGAGAACGATTTAATGGTCATCCGTAAAACGACCACCATGTCGCGTAAGGGCGTGCCAAACCGATCCGATTGTTGCCTGCCTTTCCTGAAAAGGATGGCGTGATAATGTTCAAAGGGTGTGGTACGGGCAAGAATTCCTCACTGCGGGATGCTGTGCCGCCGCGGCTTTCAGATGTGTTTTGAACCCCCCACCTTACAGCGCGATATTCCATTTCAAGATTGATACAAGCCAGGCACTTCCCGTGCGATGCAAAAGGCTAATTAAGCGTGTTGATATGCCGCGAATAAGTCAGAGCAGCGGGGCTCTCTTAGCAATCACTCAAAAGAATAGAAATGCGTACAGGAAATGCCAGGCTTCTACCAACAAGGGAACGGAATTTCGCCCATACAGCTCCGCGGGCCATCCTCCTTCGCAGGGGGAATGGCTCAGTTTTTTTCTTTGTCTATAGCATCGATCTTTTTAACAACTCTCGCATGTAATACTGCACTCCTCGTTCATTTTTTTTCACATTTCCATTCTATAGTATTAAAAACGGACTCATTAGCCAATCCCCCGTCGGGTATGGTCCGGGTAACCACAAAATCAAAACACAAAGGACCGCGCGCTGCGAGGTGTTGGAGCATCAAGCCTGCGCTCGGGGTGTTGCAAGGCAACGCCTGGGTCGCGGCAGCACGTACGCACCGCTATGGAGCGCACGGCGCACCAGATGGACCGCCTGTCGGCCGTGGCCAAGAAGCTCAAGAACCAGGCCCGCTTCATCGCGGACATAATCGACAACGAGATCGAGATCAAGAACCGGGCCGTCGAGGAGCTGGTGCAGACGCTGCGTGAGCGGCACTACGACCCCGACCCGGTGGCCGCATTGAAGAAGGAGCAAGCACAGCAGGCGGAGGACAGGGGCGCGTACGGCGGCAGCAAGGCCTACAACTACTTGGTGAAGATGCCCCTGTCGCACCTGAACCACCAGCGGATACTGTATCTCATCATCAAGCAAAACAGGTACCTGATGAAGCTCGAGACTCTGCGCAAGCTCGCTCCCGCGGCGGACTGTGGCGTCAGTGAGAAGGCCCATATGGGTGCGGGTACCGGCCGCAAGCCAGGGAGCTCCGAGGACGCAGTGAAAGCGGTAAGCGGCACTGGAGACGACACCGCCGACCCGGCGCCGGCGCCCAAGGCCGATGGAACAGGCGAGAAGAGAAAGGGCGTCCTCGAGAAGCAACGCGACAGCAGGTCGGGGTCGGACTCATGGGGCTGCCAGTCTGCCATGAGCTCCGGCCACGATGGTGGGGAGAGGCCCATGACACCACCCGAGAGGCAGACGTCGGGGCGAGCGGCTCTGGAGCGACCCGAAATCTACAAGATCGACGATAGCGACGACGGGGAGGAGGAGGACTGCGTCGGTGACACGGCAGAGGTGAGGGCCAACGAAGGCGTGCTGGAGGACGTCGTGGACTCTCAGCCGACGCAGGTAGCTGAGAAGGCAGACACCCTCAACAATGGCTGCGGCAAAAGTGCGATCGGCAGTGACAGAAATCTCTGGCCCCTGAAGAAACGCCTGAGATACACGAACAGCTTTCAGAACGCCTTCGATTCACCTTTGGGCGCCAGTGACTCCACGGTGGGGACGCCAGCAGGTATACAGGCGGCAGCCGCACCACTTAAAAGTATGAACAGCGGCTCTATCAGTGAACCGTCTTCGCCCCCTGCACGTGCACCCAAGGTGGCTGCCAAAAAGGCTCCAGCGAAGAAGAGGCCAGCACGTAGCGACTCGGCCGATCCGGACATTGGTGAGAAGAAGCCGAAGAAGGTCCTCGCTGCCCGCAAACGTTCGGCGCCCAAGAAGACGTCAGCCCGAAGCGAGCCGGGCACAACTGGCCTTGGCGGCAATGACTTGAACCCGCCCAAGCAGGCTGCCCATGGGCCCTAAAAGAAGAAGGCTGCGGGCCTGGACTCGGAAGCCGTCCCGAAGAAGGCCAAGTCGGAAAAGAAGGCCGCGTCCTCGGACGTCAACACAGATGCATCCTGAGGACGACAAAGTGATTCTTTTGTACGTCGACGAAATGTCCTTAAAGGATCCCAAATTCAGCACTCGAATTTTGCTTCCGTGCGTATTAAAGACGACCCCCTATATGTCCTGTTCTCGTTGCTCTTGTTTTATACAAAGATTGTGTTTCAGACATCTAAAAAATGTACAAACCACTACTTTTATTTCGTGTACTGCGATGAAATCACGTCTTCTGGCCGCCTTTTCGCGTCAAGATTGATGGAATGGTTGGGTTAGTTTTTTTTTCGCAACCGGATAAAATCATGACTTTGTCTTAGCTGGTCATCTTTGGCCAGAATGGATTTTTTTACTGAGCATGAATTGGTAAAGAAGTTGCCACGCAGGAAGTAGCTCAGTGTACGAAAGCGGGATGTCATTCGGTTGCATAATAAACAGCTAACACTTGCCGCCAATGCATGCACCGACCATAAGTGCGATCGAAGTGCAACACCTGATGATAACGAACAGCTGCAGGGACCACGACCATTCATTGGTCCTGGCCAACTAAATGCGAACCTACGTAGTTCATTTCACAAGCTGCACACCGCGCAGTGGATGCTATACATGTTGCTCTCACCTATCCGTCTACTGAAAACCTACCTCACCGTGATACTGTACACGCAGCCCGCTGAAGAGAATCGACAAGAGGCTTCGGGGCCTCGTGGTTCCCCATTGCGTGTCCAAGGTAGATTGTCATGTTGAGCACCATGATGTTCTACCACGACAGTTGTTGAGAACCGCGGGAATGGCTGAGAACAATGCAAGATCCATGCTGTGGCTCGCACAGCTCGTAAAACGAACTATAGTGAATATGCTGTGGCTTTCGGCTGACAAAAATGTTGTAGACGTAATTTTATATGTAGGACTAACAAAAGCGAACAAGGTAGCAAGGGACAAGAAAGAAATGGCGCAAAGGGTCACGACTCACGATGGTGGTAATGAGAGAATTGCACAACTGGAGGCTCACAGGAGTAATTGGAGCATGCTGATTACAAAAGTAGAAAGACGCGAGTAAGGTCTATGAAAGGATGGCAATTGGGTCAAGTCTCTCAAGGTGAATAAAACGACGCAATGGGAAAATGATCATGACGTCGGTAATGAGAGCACGCAACCGCACCACTGTACATGCACCGGCTGTCGCTTGTTTATACTGCGATCTACAGGTGCTGTCAAAAGTAACTGGAGCACGATCTCGTAAATTTACGTCTATTTCTTCCGGAAACTGCCTGGCTGCGTTGGTGTGCGTTTGAAGGAATCCTCCCTAATAGAAAAAGCTTCCTGTAAACCGGCAATGGCATGAAGCCAGTATATATTTTGTGATAGTCACAAATCCTTGTTCCAGTTACTTATGACTCCACCTGTACTCTGTAACGTCCACCGTCGCCTGTGAACCGTGTCAGACTGTCAGTTAAAAGAGGCAGGCAGGCTCTTACTGCAGCTCAAACCGTGCACCAGTCGGCACCACTACAACAGTTTGGCGCGAAGATTACATGTGGCTGATGACGATAACATTTGCTAGCATCTGACATGCTACCACTAGACACAGAGAAGCGCGTAGCTTGAAATAAAATTCGCGCACTCATAAATGGAAAATCAGTTCTGACTGTGCCAAATTTGCGAATGTTCACGCGGGGCTTGTTCTCCCCCCAAAAAATGGCTCCGGAATCCACACTAACCAGCCAGCCTTTGCACATTGCTCAGCGCGTTACACACAGTCGCTACGGCCACCAAAGGATCCAACACCCTTAGAATTATACAAGCCATACTAATGAGTAGAATAGCGTATGGAACGCCGTATACCTGGCACTTAAAACGAATGAACATGCAAGATTGAAAATTTTCCCGCCATTTTTTCCGCGGGGCTACCATGGTTGCCAGACCAGGACTGCCCTCCGGTTTACTGACTTCCTTTACGGGCCCCATACGTCTGTGGTACCTCCCCTAGGGACGAAGCGAAAAAAAGGGACCCCGACATGCCCCCGCGGGAGGGGCACGAGTAAATGCAGAGCATTAGCGGCGTTACGCGCGTGGCGGTGGCGATGGGTGTTGTAATGGTGGTGGTAGGGTTGTTGTTGTTGTTGGTATGATTGGGGAGAGAGAGAACGAGACGAGTATTAGGTAACGTCAAGTGTTATTATTATTATTTATTTGCGGTAAGATCGATGGGTGGATTAGATCTTTATTGTTATTGTTGCATTGCTGTTGTTCTTATTCTTCTTGTTATTCTTTCTTCTCTTCTGTCTTGAACTGGTGCCGCGACGCTGAAGTTGGATTGCGTCGCGGTACTAGTTGAAGGTCTTGCTTCCATCGCTTAGCAACTGCGACAACCGCGACGAGAAGAGAGCGAAGCAGAACTGGAGTGCGGCTGACGCGCCGACACCCGGGTTTATATTCCCAACGAACGCAGTAGAGGGAAAGGAGGCGGAGAGAGAGCTCGCTATCACGCCACCGTCACGCCACGACGCACCCGCACCTGCTGTTGCTACGGTGCTTGCAACGCCGGAGCGCGCGCTGCACCTGTTGTTGCAAGCGTGTTGAGGGCGAGGAGGAGTGGGGGAGAGGGCGCAGCTGCCGTGGTGCGGACGCCGAGTTACGGACGCATAACATCGCGAGTTAAAGAAATGCTCTGCATTTAAAAAAAAAAGAACGAACCCGGGCCCGAGTCCGAGCCCACGGCGCGAGCGCGCAGGGGTTTGTAACCAGAGCGGGCTGACAGAGTACGCGGCCTTTACCGGCCCCAATACGTTTGTAGTACCCGCAAATGTACGATGCGAGCTAATCAACAGAGGGCAGTCCTGGTCTGGCAACCATGGTAGCCCCGCGAAAAAATGGCGGGAAAATTTGCGTGTTCGCCAGCCGAAATGCTACCGATGTGCGGGGGGTAAACTGCATTATGGTGTTTGGTATGGCATGCGTGTCGATGGGTCTACGCGATGAGAGTTACCTAGCGATGAGTACATAAGTATGCATAAGTACAGTAAGTAAGTAAGTAAGTACATAAGTAAGTAAGGTACATAAGTATGCCATTTCCACAATAATGCAGATTTCGGGAAAGTTTCACCGGTAATAGTTTTAATAGCGTAAATGGACTTAATTGGTTGAATGAAATTCCGAAAAAATAAGAAAATAAGATAATAAGAAAAATATAATAATTACGAAAAATGGCGAACCATGTAACGCCCTGCATTTACACAATATTGCAGATTTCGCGAAAGTTCCTAATTTAATCGTTGTAATAGCGTAAATAAAGACAATTGGTCGAACGAAATTTTGAACTGAAAAAGAAGGAAAATATTAAGGAAATACAGAAAATGTCATTTCCGCGTGGCCTTTCCACGATGATGCATATTTCGCGAAAGTTCCAAGTGTAATCGTTGTAATAACGTAAACGGAGATAATTGGTTGAACGAAATTTTGAAAAACTAAAAAATTTAAAAATATAAAATAATTACGGAAAATGGCGAGCCAGGTTTCCACAATAATGAAGATTTGGCAAAAGTTTCACCTGAAATCGATATAATAGCTTAATTGGAAATAATTGGTCGGAAAGGATTTAGAAAAAAAAATTGGATGGAGAAAAGTAACACTCAAGACAGACGGCATAAGAATGCTACGCAGTACTCGATAGTTCTGTGCATTTCTGCAGAATTTTTTTTCACGTGGTGAGATCGAAGAGCACCTGAGGAACAATCACAGGTACTTAATCCTTATTTGTGCTACCTTTCGTCGGCCGCCGCATCACCACAAATTATTCCCGAAAACATCAAAATGTAACGCACTTGTTCTGCGCATTTGTGGCGCAGACAATCGCCGCAAACGATATGTCATGCGTAGTCGCCATAGTACAGGAATGCGGTGGAAGTAGTTATTTTGGAGCCTTCTTGCGGACGACAAGCGAGCGATGCATCTGCATTGAATTCTTTTGTCGACAGCGTCTATGGCTAAATATTACAGCATGCGGGAGGTATGGAAATTGTAATGCGTCGATTGACTCTATAATTGAACGCGCCGGTGTTTCCTAGTGACGGAATGCCGCTATATCTTGACGCCGACGAAGGGCGCGTAAATTAAAGCGGTACAACCCTAACCACCTGTAGACCGAAACTTAGTAATCCACTGCTCGAACCTCTTTGTCTTCAGGTTGGGAAGCTATATCAAGGCGATAAAGGGGCACCGGAAGTAAAATGAGCCAGTTGTCAGGTTTCATTTCAGTAAGAAATAGCGCTACGCGCCTTTATTCACGCCAGTTTTTTTTTTATAACCAAATTTTATAGATTGCAAAAGTCTCCGTGTTTACACCTCTGGTGCTACCATCGCTGTACGCCTAAGTATATGAATGGAAGTATTTCACTGATATCCTTTCATCGCACAATTTAAGACAACCTGTTTGATACCTGTGAAGGGATAGAGTACGGTCACCCTCACTGAGACAAAAAAAAAAGGAAGACGTGCGCCACCAGGGTGAGCGCTCGTGCACCCGCAGAAGAAAAAATCACGCATCTCTACGAAGGAAATCATGACGAGTGGGAGAAGAACTGGCGATCGTTCTTACCGTAAATCGCCCGTGGCATTGCACACTCGCGCATGTAAATGAGTGACAACGCGTGTGTGCAGTATATACATTCTAATCCAATCGATGAAATTCAATTTAAAGGGACCCTGCAACACTCTTCGTACAGTGCAAGTAAACCTGCGCGACGTTTAGATTAGACTTCCAGGAACACCCGGGCCAAATATTACACGTGCACGTGAAGCGGTAAGCGCGCAAATCGCCGTGAAAGACGCGGGAAAACCAACCGCTCTCTTCTATTCTCCTCATTATGCACCCCTGGCATGGCCTCTGCGACGTCAATCGGGCCATGGCTGTCCTAGCTGTCCTATTGGCTGTCGCTGGTGAACTTCGCGGCTAAATTCTGGCATTTCCTGTGACGATCAGCCGTCGTCGGCGCTGTGTATGAACCTCTTCTATGTCTGAACCTGCCCGCATGCTTTTGGTGTTTCTTTTGTTTTGAGTGCGCGCGGAGTTTGAGTGACGAACTAAATATTCCACTTTCAACGAGCCCACTCGACAACAAACGTTTATTGCTGGAAAAACGCCGTACCAGCCTGAGCGCTTGCTTGCGAGCAAGCAGCCATGCCTGCTCTTTTGGGGCACCAGACCGGAAATAGACCCGTCCACGTTGCGGGGAAAAGGCTTCCCGGCCTCCCCGGCCTGTGACATATCGAAGGCCGCCGAACAGAACGCCGCGTGCCGCCCCTCTCTCCGGGAGAGAGAGCGCAGCTTTCGTCGCGTTGTCCGCGGTTGAGTTGAGAGGGAACATTTATGCGCGATTTTTAATCGCGCGTAGTTTCGGTGATAGTGAACGGATTTTCAAAATTCTTGCGGAAGGAGATTGCTGGGACAATAGACTTTACCCCAAAATACATTCCGAGATGTCGATGGTAAATGTTGCAGGGTCCCTTTAATCCAATCCAATCCAATGCTCCTCGCGCATGCGCAACTCTGTGCACACGGACGCCAAGCCCCGGACAAAGCGAGGTCCTAAGGTGCTTCGTCCCTAAAAAGAAGCATCAAGGCGTTCTAAGGGGTCGCGTTGTCCCGTTTCACTACCTCCCCGTGATCGTCTCCAGCCACTCGAAAGGTTTTTGCCCGCCGCAAGCTACATCACACGAGATCCCGTGTACCGCACTTCTCTCCGTCTTGAGGCACCCCCTAGAGGTCAGCCTTACGTGATTACACTTTGAGAAGCCCTTCGACAGTTACGAAGTGCTGGCAAGAGCCGGCTTGGCCATCTTTGCCGGCTACTCTCAATCCCTCAAGAACCAGTTGACACCAGGGATCTGCTACGGACAGCCCGTCAAAACAGACAAAAGTACCCAATACCATACAAAACACTCACTCGTCGGGAATCCGCTGCACTAAGGCAAATTCAGACAAACACGCTAAGACAAAGACAGACTAAGACAGCTACGCCGCAGTGCCAGCCGCAGGATGGCACGAAGGCGGCAGCTGTCTTTCAAACAAGCCCACAGTAAGACAGCTACGCCGCAGTGCCAGCCGCAGGATGGCACGAAGGCGGCAGCTGTCTTTCAAACAAGCCCACAGTAAGACAGCTACGCCGCAGTGCCAGCCGCAGGATGGCACGAAGGCGGCAGCTGTCTTTCAACAAGCCCACAGTAAGACAGCTACGCCGCAGTGCCAGCCGCAGGATGGCACGAAGGCGGCAGCTGTCTTTCAACAAGCCCACAGTAAGACAGCTACGCCGCAGTGCCAGCCGCAGGATGGCACGAAGGCGGCAGCTGTCTTTGCAACAAGCCCACAGTAAGACAGCTGTTGTTGTTGTTGTTGTTGTTGTTGTTGGTGGTGGTGGTGGGAGTAAGGGTTAATGGAGAATACCTCAGTAACCTCAGATTTGCTGATGACGTTGTCTTGCTAAGAAACGCGGGAGGCAAATGGCAAAGTCCGCTTTTCGCACTGGTCAAACTGAGTAGAACCGTGGGCCTGAAAATTAATATGCAGAAAACCAAAGTACTGATCAATAACCTCGGGACAGCACAGCGATTTGAGATAGGTGCTGAGGCAGTAGAAATGGTAAGCTAATATATCTACTTAGGCCAAGTCGTGACCGCGGATGCCACCCATGAGGCAGAGATAATAAGAATGATAAGAATGGGGTGGAGTGCATTCGGTAGGCATTCTCAGATTATGATAGACAGCCTACCATTGTCCCTGATCAAGGAAGTGTATGACAGCTGCATCTTACCGGTACTCACCTACGGGGCAGCAACTTGGAGGTTCACTAAGAGGGTTCAACTTAAATTGAAGACGACTCAGCGAGCAATGGAACGGAAGATGAGGTGTAACATTAAGGGGCAAGAAGAGAGTGGAGTGGATCAGGGAACAAGCGCGTGTTAAGGACATATGAGTAGAAATTAAGAAGAAGAAATGGACGTGGGCAGGGCATGTAATGCGAAGGCAAGATAACCGTTGGTCATTAAGGGTAACACAGTGGATCCCTCGAGAAGGCAAGCGTGGCAGAGGGCGGCAGAATGTTAGATGGGCACATGAAATCAGGAAGTTTGCGGGAATAAATTGGTCGCAGTTAGCACAGGACCGGGGTAATTGGAGAGTAATGGTAGAGGCCTTTGCCCTGCAGTGAGCGTAGATAGGCTGGTGGTGATGATGATAATTATGAAACGAGATATCGTACTAGCTGAGACGTCCGAGAAAGGGCCGTAGGAGTGCACTAATCGCGATCATGTCATCATGTGTCGGCCTCGGTTTCAGCGATCTCGGCGGAATGCACAAAACAGGAGGCCTCGGAGACTGCTTCCAACCAGAGCGCGCACGGTGCGCGAGATAACGAGGTTTCGCGGGAGAGTGTGAACAGTGTGGCTGGCCAGACGAAGCCGCACGAGCCCCCGGAAACAGAAGGTGTTCCTTCGGGTGCGAGCTTTAACTCGGGCGATGTGGTGGCAAAGCCTGCGAGCGGGACGCGAAAGACGAGCGAGCAACGAATACCGAGCGGAGAGTGGACCGAAAGCTCTGGCGGTCGCTTAGACGAGCCTCCAGCGGCCGAAGTGGGGTACGTCATCTTCATCGCCGGGGAAACCCAGCTGGCCGCGCCGTGCGAGGCGAAGTCGACTATGCCCCCAGTCCTCGACAGGTGGCATGGTATCAATGTAGTTCAAGCTCTAACTTTAACCCGCATTCCAACCCAGTGAGTGGAGCGAAGGCACTCAGTGCGGAAGCGAAGGTTGAGTCCTCTGCGTTCGGAAAAACGCGATTGGGAGGCATTCGTGCCTGCCGCTATGTTCACTTTGAAGTCAGCTCCACACGAGATTACGGGCGTCAACCCTGCGAAGCCTGCATAAAACCGTGGAAAGAGAAGGTGGTTTAAATCACGAAACGTGCCTGGCGTGAAGAGCTAGTTGTAACGCTGCGTTCGTTTTCCCGTTCGGAACAGTCCGTCCCGTCACGTTGAGCTTCGGTCTCAAAAACGCACCGTATTGCTTTAGGAAACTAAGGGATCATGTGTTTCGTGGCCTGTCTGAGTACGCGCTCCCTTACCTCGCCGATGCGCCATCTTTGCTAGCTCATGATAGGAGCACATAGAGCCCTTACGAGTCATGCTGAGCAGGCTCAAAGAAGCAGACGTTTGAGTCAAACCGTCGAAGTGTCACATAGGATGCGCCGAAGTGACGTGTCTAGCGCATGTGGTGGTAGCGCGGCCGACGAAGACCGTCAGAAATCAAAGTAGACGCAGTCGTGAACTATCGTCGACCAACGACTAATAGCGCTTTCCATTGGGCGAACAGGAGCACTTCTAACTGCACCCAAAGTGCTCTCGCGAGGTTTTGGCGTCTTCCAGTGGTCGGGCAGGAGCAGGGGCGTTGTGTTTCATTGGTCGAGGAGGAGCACTTTTTGGCGCCGAGAACAGCCGAGAGCAGTTCTCGGTGCTCCGTCGCCAGCGGCGGAGTAACAGTATGGTCCCTAGAATCTAGGGACCCTAGTAGCCTGCATCGTTGCTGACTTCGATGCTGTCTCCTCGAAGCAGTCTTCGTTGACTGCTTCGTTCGAATTGGAACGGGGCTTAACATGGCGTACTGTCCGCGAAGACGGCAACGAAGCTGTCTAAACGGTAAATTGGAACGCACCCTTATGCGTGGGGAAGGGAATATCGTGAAGGCGGTGTTTTTTAGGACCGCACACAAAAAGAAGAGTAGGTTTTGCTAATAAAGCCGTAGAAAATTATTATAAATTCTGCAATTAGTTTGCAAATCTTTTTTAAATTTAAATGTGGAAGAAATTGAGATGCAACTTACTGATTATTTTCAAATTTTCAAATCTGGGGGGCAGTGAATGCCGGGAAGCCTCCATGCCAGGAAGCCGTGTTGCACCGGGAATGCGCTCTAGCTGTGTTTCAAACCGTTTCCTCTTTTGTGGTATTACATTTAGCTGAAACCGTCCTTCCGTGTCGACGTCTGTCGTTAGCTGTGCCAGCGACTACAGTAGGTTATTTGACTTGTTTTATGAAACTTGATGCAATAAAATGGATATATAAGACTCTTTAGTGTTATAAATGAATAAAAATCCTCACAGGCGATGTAACAGACGATACTTGTCGAACTGATCTGCCACCTCGGCCTATTGTCGTCTGCGGCTGCGTATCTGCGTCGTCGTTCTGGTGCAAGAAACTTACAGCCGTTGCGCGCATCGTTTTATCGTTGGAGATTCAACACAGTGTGTGAGAAAAGTCTCAGGAGTGTGATTTGTGCACGAAATGACGGAAAGGCGCCGGGATAAGAGGGTCAGCTCTTGCTTTGTGCCGCTCTGCAACAGCGGACTGCGATCATGCAAAGAAAAAAGGTCGCTTTTTCGGGTGCCCGTGGAGCCCGATCGCCGTGAATTGTGGCCCAGGAATATAAAAAGAGTTAACAGGCCACTAGACGCAGGCCGCGTTGTCTGTGAGAGGCACTTTGAACCCCAATTTATTAAGCGGAAATTCCAAACAACAGTGACCGGTGAGCTCGTGGAAATTGAACGAGAGCGGCCGTTGCTTACAAATGATGCCGTTCCTACGATTTTTCCTGACGCACCAAGCTACATGACGAAGTCACTTCCTAGGAAGAGAAAAAAAAGGAACCTGTGCGACCAGCATCTACCGGCAGCAAAACGAAAAGAAAGGGTTGCGCCTCGAAAAGGAAAATTCTGCGGAACCAACTCAAGACGTGGAAAGTGAAGAAGCTTGGGTCGCCGAAAGGCAAAGGGTATCCTTCGGCAACCTAAAAATGCCCCAGTCCTGGTCCAAAATCACCCTTCCCAGCTGCCTAAATGTGTTCCAGTACGCCGAATATGAGTCCGATGCTTCTGGAGAGGAGAGCAGAGTAGCTTTCAAGAAGATGGTAAGAGTTGAAGTGGCAGGTTCAAGACAGGATGAAAGGGCAGTTGCTACCGTATACCTGAACGGTAAAAAGTCGCAACAAAAAGAGGTCGCAACACCAGGAGAGGCTGAAGCCCTCATCAACGATGTGAACAGAATGGCCTTATGCCTTGGCGCAGGGCTACACCCGGTCGCGAGCAAATGCTCATCCTTCAACGGGAAGTTTTTTTTCCAAGTAGTGTTCTCGCACAGTCAAAGATGGTCAGGCGAGTTGCATTCACTGCAAGTATCAGCGAAAGCTAATTCTTAACCAGCTTGCGCGAATAAGATACCGAGTAAAAGCTAGGAACAACACAGTTGCTGTTCGGCGGAACCTGAAAAAAATGAGGGCGAAGCTAAAGAAAGCAAAAATTAGCATAAGCCAGATGAAGGCGATGAATGAGCAACTGCCGGAAAAGCAGTTCTCAGAGAAAATCAAAGGCCTCCCCTCTAAACAACAGGCCGCCGTTCGAGCATGCTTTGAAGCAGCCAGGAGAAAGTCTACAAAGGGTATGAAGTACCGAAATGACTGGCTGCTCGAGTGCATACTAATGCGTATGCGAAGCCCGCAGCTGTACGAGCACTTGCGGCGCCACGAGATCTTGGTTCTACCTGGCCGCAGCTGCATAAGGAAAGCAATGCAGCATTTCAAAAGCGGCTTAGGATTCAATCCAAGTACCTTTGATGCCTCGCGTGAGAAAACAAAGACAATGGACGACTTCAGCCGACATGGGCTAATAGTATTCGACGAGATGAAACTTTCCGAGAACATCGAAGTGAAATCATCAGGCAAGTTCTCTTCATATATTTTACCATACCAATTAACAGAAATAAAGCATTGGTCTTTCTGAGGTACACACAAATAATTGCAATCAGTGTTGTTCCTTACCGTGTTAAACGATTTAAAACGCAGGCTCCATCGAGGGATTCGTCGACCTCGGAGGGCTGGGAGAAGAGAGTTCTGGAGGCGAGCTTGCTGACCACGGCCTGGCGGTCGTGTTCCAGCCTTTCACAGGTATGGTGTATACACTGACGATGCACCATGCGGGATCGATACTGTGCGATATATCCGTTTGCCTAATTAAACTAAGTTACAATATCAATTTCTGCGGTTAAGTTAAATTGTAATATTCTGCTTTACTGTGTTCATTTTCCAGGACAGTGGATGCAAATATTGGGAGTATTTGCGTCAAGGGGCAACGTCAAGGCGGCTGCACTGTCGAAAGTTGTGCTGGAGGCGACGTTACTCTGTGAGCAGGCGGGCCTTTTTGTCGATGGTGTGACGTGCGATGCTGCCAGCTGGAATCGCAGCATGTGGAAGCTTTTCGGCATAAGGGGTACGTTTAAGCACAATGCACCTCGCGCTGGTAACGTTGGTAATGGGATGTCATGTGTCGAGTTCATAATTATTTACTCGGTGTATTCTAACAGGCTGTATAAAAACTTTGTTGTTTTTTTTTTCTGCATTCAGGTTCCTCAGCAAGCATCAAGTGCAAATGCCTCCACCCAGCCGATGAACGCCGCTTTTTACATTTTTTTTTTCAGACTTCCCGCATTTGATGAAAAACGTACGCAATGGCTTTCTAGAGACCGGCTACGATACACCGAAGGGTAACGTGCATGCTGGCTTCATAAAAGAAGCATGGGAGAATGACCGCAGCAGCGTCACACTCAAGGTCATGCCTCACATAAGCAGGCTGCACCTCTACCCGAACGGCTTCGAGAAGATGAGGGTAGGCCCAGCTCTTCGCCTCTTCAGTGAAGAAGTATTAAAAGGCCTATATTTTTACCGCAGCCAAGTAGAAAAGGTCTATGGACCTGCGCGTGAGACGGAAGCATTTATTTTGCGGATGTCGAAGTTGATCGCCATCATGACATCACGCTGTGCAAAGACAAGTTTGAGACCGGACTCTGCCAACGCCGCATACTTGAAGGAGTTTCTGATTTTTCTGAACGAATGGGAGCTCGTTCATATCCGCGATTGAAAAAAGGTGTTCCTAAGTACGAACACGGCGGAGGGCCTCCGCGTGACTGTGCAGTCAACGTTAGATCTTGTTGCTTACCTCTGCGCCGACTGCAACTTTAAATACGTACTCACATCGAAGCTCAGCCAGGACAAGCTGGAGAATCTATTTTGGAATCGTCAGGCAGTTCAACGGCACTAACGATCACCCAACCCCAGCACAGTTTCTGGCGACATTGAATGTCCTAGCGTTCTACAACTTGGCACGGCCACCAAAGGGAGGAAACTGTGACCCCAGACTATAACAGCGTTGCTCGGTGAGGCAAACGCCACGTGCCGTAAAAGCTGCCCTGATGTCGTCAGTAAGTTGGACAAGCTGGTGGACGTGGGAAATCTTGAGGATGCAGGGCACGCCATGAACTCGTTTGCACCGCAGGACCATGAATACATCACCCAGAATAGTCCGGCTCGCCTTGTCTACTATGTAGCAGGATACGTAGCCCGAAAAATGATCCAGAAGACAGACTGCCGACCTTGCTCTGAAAGACTCACTATTCCTGGGGAATCTGCTCGGTCAGATGCACGGAACGAGTTATATTGAAGAGTTTGACCATGGTGGCCTTCTTTATCCGTCTGGCGAGCTTGCCAGGCCTGTAACAACTCTGGAGGACTCGTTTACCGTCTTTTTTAGCCACAACAAGATCACCGCATCAAGCATGACAGACCTTGCCACCTTCTTGCAGGGCGTGCAGTTGCCGAAAGTTGGCTGTTGCGACCATGAGCGGGAACTAACACTTGCAATAGAGAAGTTTTACATACTTTTACGATTCCGCTTCTATGCCAAGTCTTTGAACCGGGAGAGAGCGTCTAAAGAGAACAGCTGAAGCACCTGAAGCTGAGGAGGTGTAACTAGGTCGCATGCTTGGAAGGGCTGGTCTTTCCCGCTATTATTTGTGTAAGCATTTTATGCATGTAAATGCGTACCGTTAAGGAAGAGCACAGTAGAGAGACTCCCATGACTTGATTTGAACTAGGTCCCGTGTGACGATGTCAATTATTTCAGGTGATTTGAGCCTATTGTTACAGTTCTCGAATGAGCCTCACACTAGTTTGTAAATACGATTTACTTTTATTATCTCATAAATTTGTCTCTGTCTCCACTGATAAGAACACTTGTATGTATACAAAATATACCAAGTTCACAAATGAAAACATGTTGTCTGCTGTTTATTTCACTTTTAGGCATGCACGCATGTTGTATCGTTTAGCACATCTCTTTGGTTTCTCTCGTGAAACATGAAAAATTCATGACACGCGCGGAAGCGTACCGCACTGATGCTGAGAAGTAAAGTTCTTTAGGTAAATGAGCGAATTCTCTCGATGTGAAGGTAATCAGTAATCCCTCGTTAACACTGTGTTGTAAAATCCGCTGAAAATTTTGATATAAGCGGAGTTTCGATTTAATTGAAACGCTAAAAATTTGTAGTTGCGGTAACAGAAGGGGGATGGATGCATAAGGGTGGGGGTTTGGGGGCTTTATCATGAGCAAGACGAGATGGGCACAACTTGCACGTGGCGCAGTATAGGAAGAAGGGTGGGCCACGTGGAAAAGAGTTCCACGGGAAAAGATATTGTTATCAGGAGAGTCATCTTAACTAGTGAGCCGTTCGCCGGGTCGCAGGAGAGGCGGCAGTCACTGTAAATGCGGGGAAGAATACGGTTATCTTCCTCGGGAAGCGGCGCGGCAGCAGGGAGGAACGCGGCATGTTCCGCCCAGTGCCTTGCCGGGACGCGTGTCTTGGGCAGCACATGGTCTGAAAGTTGGGTGAGCGGGAGCAGCCATGACAGTGCGAAGGGCAGGTGAGTGATTCGACACATTTCCCGGGAATCGGTCACTGGGCTAGGACCGTCAACGGCGGCGAGGGTTTCCTCGGCGGTAGCTGGAATTCCCGGTGATTGATCGCTGCGACGTAGTAGGCCGGCTTGTAAGGATTGCGGACCGCGGCCACCTAACGGACGTCTTGTTTGTTAGTGCCTTAAAAAAGGCGCGAATGCGGATTGTGGATGGGGTGCATGCTTTCAGGTAGAGCAGTGATTCTCAAATGGGGGTCCGCGAGAGCATTTGAGGGGTCCGCGAAGCCTAAGTCAAAGCTTTTACTCCCGCCATTCTTTTCTCGATTTTGCCAGCACTTTCTTGCAATGCAAAAAATTAGCTTTGTCGCATTACATGTACGTTTAGTTTCTCCGCGTAGCCCTATTTTAACATGTGCTTTTTGCACGACACGCCAGCTATGAGAAGGAAAAAAGCAGACACAGAAGAGGCAACATATAGGTGTTTAGAAGAATTTTAGATTCAAACCAGAATGTTTAACATGGTGCGCATCGTCATTAGCATCAGCCTTTCCAAACAGACTGCCGACCTTGCTCTGAAAGACTCACTATTCCTGGGAATCTGCTCGGTCAGATGCACGGAACGAGTTTATTGAAGAGTTTGACCATGGTGTTCTTTTCCGTCTGGCGAGCTTGCCAGGCTTGTAACAACTCTGGAGGACTCGTTTACCGTCTTTTTTAGCCACAACAAGATCACCGCATCAAGCATGACAGACCTTGCCACCTTCTTGCAGGGCGTGCAGTTATCGTCGTGACCGCAGCAATCGTCGCGGTGGCGGCGTCCTAATCGCCGTAAAGAATTGTTTCTCTTCTTCCCTCATCTTTCATGACGGTGACTTGGAACTAACATGGGTTCTTGTGTACAACACCAATGTGAAGTCAGTATTTGGCATCTGCTACCGCCCACCGGATCACCCCACCTCCTTCTGTAGCTGTCTCCGTTCTTCACTTACTCGCGTTAGAGATATGTTTCCACAAGCACCTATTTTTCTGTACGGAGATTTTAACTTTCCGGAAATTTCATGGCCTTTGCTTACAACTACCCACAGTTCACCGCACAGCGAATCAAATAAGTTTATCAAGTTAATTTTGGACTTCAACCTTAATCAAATGATAACGTCCCCTACCAGAGGAGATAATACACTAGACTTACTGCTAACATCCTGCCCTGATAACGTCCAAAGTGTTACTGTTCTTGGAGGCTTGAGCGACCACAATCTTATACGTATTTGCATTTCACTGCCACTACGTAAAAGATCACCATCAAAAAAGTTCATCTGCGATTACAGGAAAGGAAATTTTGAGGCATTTAACCGGGAGCTAGAGCATTTCTTTCAAGACTTTAAAAATTTATGCCTAAACCGCTCTGTCAACGCAAACTGGGAAATTTATAAAAATGTCATGCTAAACAAAAAAATACGTACCGAATATTCTTGTCAAGACTGATTCAAACAACCCTTGGTTTAATAAACATTTGAAATCCCTCCTAAACCGTAAGAAACGTCTGTACAAACGAGCAAACGCAACTGGTCATTCTGAGGCCTGGCACAGGTACCAGTTATGTTCTAAACAGTACATTCAGGAGTTAAGTAAAGCTAAAGCAAAATTCTTCTCTACAGACCTGCTAAATATTCTTCAAACTAACCCCAACAAGTTTTGGCGCATGATTAGCAATAAGCCCGGCTCTAATCTAATAGAACTTACAGACCAAGGCAACGAGCCAATAAATAACGATAAGTGTGCAGATGTCTTAAATGACTATTTTTGTTCCATTTTTTCCCCTAGTAACGCTGCTATTTCTGTCCCCACTTCAACCACTTGCGTGAGCACGATGTCCGCTATCCACGTTAGCTGTGAAGGCATTTTTAATCTCATCAAAGAACTTAAGTTGTCATCTTCTGCCGGATGTGATCAAATTAACAGCAAATTATTGAAAAACACTATTGTTCTATCCAGTCAGATACTTTTCTTGATATTTTCGCAATCCTTAGAATCCAGCATCATTCCCGATGACTGGAGGGTTGCGCAGGTTGTGCCGCTTTTTAAATCGGGAAATCGAGCAGACCCCGCTAACTATCGTCCTATTTCGCTCACAAGTGTCCCCTGCAAATTGCTCGAGCATATAATAGCATCTGCCCTCATGAATTACCTGGAAACAATTAACTTCTTCTATCCACATCAACACGGTTTTCGAAAGTCATTTTCCTGCGAAACGCAGTTAGCAGAATTTACATATGACATCTTTTACTACATGGAAGACAACCTCCAAGTAGACGCAGTATTTTTGAATTTTTCAAAGGCGTTTGACCGGGTTCCCCATAATCTTCTCTTGCTTAAGCTCTCTTCTCTTGGAATTCCCATTAATATACTACGCTGGATCGAACACTTTCTACAAGGCCGCATGCAATATACTACCGCTAACAACCAACGCTCATCGCTCGCCAATGTAACTTCTGGAGTCCCGCAAGGCGCAAGCCTATCACCATTGTTGTTCCTCATCTACATAAATGATTTACCGACCAATATTACAACAAAATTACGATTATTCGCTGATGACTGCGTCATCTATAACCCCATCCGCTCTCCCTCTGACAACCACTCCTTGCAACACGATCTCAACACAATTTCTACTTGGTGCGATAAATCCCTCATGCCATTAAACCTCAAAAAATGCAAAGTCTTGTCATTCTCCCGAAAACACACTATTGTTCAACACCTGTACACAATTAAATCAGTACCAGTAATCCCGGCCACTACGTACAAATACCTTGGTGTTCATCTGACGTCATCGTTGTCATGGGTGTCCCATATCGAATCCATCTGCTCAGACGCTTCACGCACACTTGGCTACCTCCGTCGCAACCTTAAAACCGCATCCGCCGATGTTAAAAAACTTGCATATCTAACGTTCGTTCGACCAAGGCTAGAATATGCATCATCAATTTGGAACCCCTCGCAATCATATCTTTCTCACGATTTGGAATCGATACAAAACCGTGCCACCCGTTTTATAACATCGCAGTACTCCCACACAGTCAGTGTGACGTCACTCAAACAGTCCATCAACCTCCCCACCCTCGCTACACGCCGCATTATCGCTCGTTTGTGCCTTCTACACACTCTTTTTTCCCGTCACAATCACGACATGCTTTATTAACGCCCCCACCAAGAGCTTCTGCCCGTCTTAACCACAGTCACCCAATCTCTAGAATCAAGTGCCGTACATTATCAATGAATATCTTTCTTTCCTCACGCAATAGCAATTTGGAATTCCCTACCCAATGACATAGCTTCATGCCCTAACCGAAAATATTTCGCAAAAAACTTGAAACGGCGAACCTTTCAGCCTTCACGTGATACCCCTGCCGAATCGATTGTGAAAATTGTTGTCACGTTCTGCTTTTTTTTCTCTCTCTCTCTCTCACTCGAGTAATTATGTTTACAATAGTTTCGCTATTCCTAACTGATGTTGCTTTTATTGTAGTCTTGTTTTTGTTGTTGTTATTTTCGGTGTATGTATTCTTATACCTTGGCGCAAGCCCCCCCTTATGCCTTCGGGCCTTTAAGGAGCAAATAAATGAAATGAAATGAAATACAGTTATCTTCCTCGGGAAGCGGCGCGGCAACGGGGAGGAACGCGGCATGTTCCGCCCAGTGCCTTGCTGGGACGCGTGTCTTGGGCACCACATGGTCTGAAAGTTGGGTGAGCGGGAGCAGCCATGACAGTGCGAAGGGCAGGTGAGTGATTCGACACATTTCCCGGGAATCGGTCACTGGGCTAGGACCGTCAACAGCGGCGAGGGTTTCCTCGGCGGTAGCTGGAATTCCCGGTGATTGATCGCTGCGACGTAGTACGCCGGCTTGTAAGGATTGCGGACCACGGCCACCTAACGGACGTCTTGTTTGTTAGTGCCTTAAAAAAAAGCGCGAATGCGGATTGTGGATGGGGTGCATGCTTTCGGGTAAGAGCAAAGTGATTGTCAGATGGTGAGGCAAAGCGAGCACATGTCTCATGCGGGTCCGCGAAGCCTAAGTCAAAGCTTTTCTCCCGCCATTTTTTCTCGATTTTGCCAGCACTTTCTTGCAATGCAAAAATGTAGCTTTGTCGCATTACATGACGTTTAGTTTTCCGCGTAGCCTATTTTAACATCTGCTTTTTGCACGACACGCCAGCTATGAGAAGGAAAAAGCAGACACAGAAGAGGCAACATATAGGTGTTTAGAAGAATTTTAGATTCAAGACCAGATTTTTAACATGGGCGCATCGTCATTAGCATCAGCCATAAAGGCGGGCATCGAATAAGCTGCAAGTAGAAATTGTTTGGCATTATGACACCAAACAACATATGCTCCATCGTGGGGTCCCGCATCACTTTCGCAAGCCCAAAAGGGGTCCCCGGGGCAGTCACGGCTGAGAACCACTGGGGGTAGAGGATCGAGCAAAGGAAATATTTGTGCAGAGGTGAAGGCAGATGCAGCTACCATCGTCCTCCATGCGGAGAGCAAGTAAAATACCGATAAGGAACGGCGTCAGACAAAGAGACACACTCTCTCGAATGTTATTCACAGCGTGTTTACAAAAAGTACTCAGAACATTGGATTGGGAACAGGTGGGCGTAAGGGTAATGGAGAATACCGCAGTAACCTCAGATTTGCTGGTGACGTTACCTTGCTAAGTAACTCGGGGGACGAATTGCAAAGCATGCTTTCCGCACTGGACAAGCAGAGTAGAACCATGGGCCTGCTAACGTGCAGAAAACAGAAGTAATGCTCAATAACCTCGGGAGAGCACAGCGGTTTCAGATAGGTGGCGAGGCAGTGGGAGTGGTTAGCGAATATATCTACTTAGGCCAAGTAGTGACCCCGGATCCCAACCATGAGGCAGAAATAATTAGAAGGATAAGAATAAGGTGGAGTGCATTCGGCAGGCATTCTCTGATAATGAATGGCAGCCTACCATTGTCCCTGAAGAAGAAAGTGTATGACACTGCAGCTGCATATTACCGGTACTTACCTACGGGGCAGAACCTTGGAGGCTCCCTAAAAGGGTTCAACTTAAATTGAGGACGACTCAGCGAGCAATGGAACGGAAAATGATAGGTGTAACATTAAGGGACAAGAAGAGAGCGGAGTGGGTCAGGGAACAAACGTGTGTTCATGACATATAAGTTGAAATTAAGAAGAAGAAATGGACGTGAGCAGAGCATGTAATGCGAAGGCACGATAACCGTTGGTCATTAAGGATAACACAGTAGGATCCCTAGAGAAGAAGGCAAGCGTGGCAGGGGGCGGCAGAAGGCTCGATGGCCAGATGGGATCAAGAAGTTTGCGGGGATAAATTGGTCGCAGTTAGCACAGGACCGGGACAACTGGAGATCCCTGCCCTGCAGTGGGCGTAGATAGGACGATGATGATGATGATGACAATGATGATGAGATATGCGTCTTCAGGGGTTTAAACTCATAGCCCAGACGCATGCAGTTTTTCTAGTCGACGGCCAATTCCCCTAAAGCGGGTATGCGCCCTTTCACTGGCACAACCACCAACGCCTGGGGCGCAGAGAGGCAACGCCCAGGGCGCGGCAAGGCGACGGCCTGGGGGCCGGGTACCGCGCCGCATGGAGCGCAAGGCGTACCACGTGGGCCTCCTGTCAGCCGAGGCCAAGAAGCTGGAGAACCAGGCCCGTTTCATCCAAGAGATGATAAACAACGAGATCGAGATCTTTAACCGACCCATCGCAACGATACTGCAGACGCTGCGTGAGCGCAACTACGACCCCGACCCCCTGCCCAAATGGAAGAGGCGACGGAAACAGCAGGCGTACGACGAAGACACGGAAGCCGGCATCGCGGCCTACGCCTATCTACTGGACATGCCCATAGAGTGCCTGCTCGTCGGGCCAGACCAGAAACTGGAGGACCTAGAGACCCTGAGCGAGGGCACTCCCGATGTGGGTAAGGACGCCGAGAGCGTGGCTCAGAAGGATGCGCCTCCGGGCCGCAGGCCAAAGAACTCTGAAGCCAGGCTGAAGGTGGAAAGCGGCACTGGAGGCGACCTGGAAAATCTGGCACCCAAGGCCTCCCGCAAGCGCGCCCCCGAGGGAACGGGCGAGAAGAGGACGGGCACGCCAAAGAAGCGCGCAATAGCCCGACGGCGTCGGACGCCCCGTCGGCCATAAGCTGTAGCTCGGACGACGAGGAGCGCTACGTGATCTCGAACGAGCGGCAGACGTCTAGACTGAAGTACGAGACTGACGACAGCGACGAGAAGGGCGACGACATGGACGAGGTGAGGCCCGACGAATGCGCGCTGGAGGAAGCCGAGGACTCTCAGCCGTCGCATGTGGTTCAAGCGACAGACCCCCACAAGAACGGCCGCCACCAGAAAGCGGCGGACAGTGGCAGAAACCTGAAGCCTGTGAAGAAGCGCCTGAGCGGCGGGAAGAAAACTTGCGAGAAAGAATTCGATTCGCTCTTGGGCGCCAATGACTCCGGAGCGGGTAGCAGCCTGGCAAGTGTCTCTAAGGCGGCACCCGCCCCACCTAAAGGCGTGAACCGCGGCTCTAAAAGCAAACCCTCTTCGCGCCCTTCCCCACGCAAGGCAGATCCCAAGAAGGCTCCAACAAAGAAGAGGCCAGCACGTTGCGACTCGGTCGCCTCGGACATTGACGAGGAGAAGCCCAAGACGAAGAAAGCCCCGGCAGCCCGCAGTCGTGCGGTGGCTAAAAAGAAGCTGTCCAGCAGCTACTCGAGCTCGTCTGACCTCGACAACTTCAACCGTAAAAAAGGCGACGCCCGCGCGAAAGCCGGCCACCTCCAGGCGCCTCAAGAAACCTAAGGACTCGGGTGCCGCTCCAAAGAAGTCCAAACAGGCAAAAAAGGCCTAATCCTCGGACGACGACAACGCAAATGAATCCTGAGGACACCAACTTGCAAACCCCAATTTATCCCATTGCACAGGCTCAAGATGTCCTTAGAACATCCTAAATTCAGCAACTGAATATACTGCCTTTTTACAAGTGTGGTTCTCATTTCTCCTTCGCTTTATTACGTAGTGGCTGTTTCAACATTTAATACAGTGGAAGAATTGTTAATTTGAACTTCAATATTTCGAATTTAGGGATCACTTAAACTGTACGATCCTGTGCAGCCAAGCTCCATACAAGGGTGTGTATAAAAAAGCTCGTTAATTCGGATAATTTGGACGGCCACGGATAATTTTAACTTCGCCCAAGCTCGTCGCCTCCTTGGCGTAGCAAACAACTAGAGAAACGCACCCGCTGCCTACACGTAAGTCTGCGTCGCCTGCGGGATAGAAAGACCAAGAGAGAAAGAAGGTAAAATCGGGTAAAACAGCAAGTGGCAACGGTTACGATAGTAAATTCCTCCACCCCTGCATGTGACTTCAGCACGCGCAGGGGTTTATGCAAAATTTCGATTTTTGGGGGGCAGGGGGTGTAGGTGGGATGTTTGGGGGGTGTTGTATAAATCCCTAGGCAGGGTGCTTGTGGTTGCGGAATATTTTTTTTTTTTGGGGGGGGGGGGGTGTCGAAGTTCTCTGGGGGTGTTGGGGGTGGTTAGGGGGGTGTGTATAAATCCCTGAGCACGCGAGCCTTGCGAAGTTACCCACCTGTGCTCGAAGGGAGCGGACCCCACGGTAAGCGTTATGGAAGACGTACTAGTTGTGGAGTACGTTGATGTGGGTGCGTTTGCAGTGATGCGTGTTGCGCTGACATATGATAACATCATTTCGTTGTCGTTTCCAGCGATGGCAAGGAGGAGCACGAGGCACCAGTGCGGCCCTCAGCGGCGGCCGCGGCCGCGACGAGACAGATTTCCGCAGCGTCTCTTGTTCAGTTTTGAAGAATGCGAAGACGACGCCTGCCGCCACATTTCGTTAGGGCAAAAAGTGCTGGCTGTTGCCTTCAAGGACGAAGTCTGGGCACACTGCTTTCGTGGGCTTTTTCAGTCATCGAAGTGTTGACATGCCCTACCGCTTCCCAATCGCACTGTACTGTCGTTCTTCACCTTCGTTACTTTGAAAGTTCATTAATTCAAAGTAAGGCAACTTCCTCCTGTAGTTAATGAGCTTTTACTGCAGTATACACCTAAAAAGTTGTACAAATCATTTGATAGTTTGCCTGCATACTCGCAATGCGAAGAAGTCACATTTTCTAACCCCATTTGTTCAACTCCGAGATGGCGTAAACACTTGGCTTGTTATGTTGCATTGTGACAAAATTCTGCTAGCCTATGCCTGAACATCTTTTGCCAGAAGGCTTTTTTACTCTGCACGAAGTGGTAAGAAAGATGATTGCGAAATAGCCAGATAATGAGAAATACTACCTCCGCACTGAAAACTTTCCTGGCCCACGAGATAACTGTAATAAAGCTGCAATGGCAGCAAAATTAGAGAGCCGTTCCGCGAAGTGGACCTGTATTTGATGTAAGCGTGCTTTTTGTCATCCCCAACGCCATTGTTCATCTGAGTGTCATTGATGGTCTAACCATTATTCTCATTTTAGCCCAGTGGAGCACAACTGTGTACATTATTGAGTGACTATTCCATTTCCCACTTCATTGACTAGGATCTGCTGCTGTTGAGAAATCGCTATCGCCCTAGCAGCCACAACAAACAGCGAATACGTTACAGTCATTACGGACTCGCAAGTAGCATGCCGCAACTACCAGCTCGGCCGCATATCACCCTTCGCCCTCAAGATCCTTAATACCATCCCGCAGCTTTTCGACATCCATATCGTTTGGGCCCCTGGACACGAGTCTCTCGACGGAAATGAGGCGGCACGCGCCGCTGCCCGAGTACACACCCTCCGGGCCATTTCCGAAGAGAGCCAAGACACGGAGAAGACCCCCACACACTGAATGGCTACGCGGACATTCTCGCTCACTTCAGACACGAGCGCCAGCGGTTCCCTCCACCCAACTCCCACCTTTCCAGAGCCGAAGCGACCACACTCTGCCGGCTACAGACCAACTCCTACCCGCACTGTACCCTCCTCCACCATATCTACCCCACCCAGTATTATAGTACCTGCCACTTTTGCCCCCACCCAGGCACCCTGTACCATCTGGTCTGGGAGTGCCAACAATCCCCATCCCTCACACCCAATCCCCGTCCCACGTACGAGCAGTGGGTGGACCGGCTGTTCAGCTCGGACCTTTCGACCCAGCACATGCTGATAGAGAGGGCACGAGCAGCCAGCAAGGACCAGGGCATCCCGGACTAGCGGGACGCCCCCCACCGGTGGTGCTCTCACCATCCTGCACCATTAAGCTCGAAATTAAAGTTGCTTATTATCTCTCTCTCTCTCTCTCTCTCTCTCTCTTGCCGGCACTTCCAGTGCATCTTGGTCCTTACAGCGCGTTGTTCAGATGGAAAATCAAGATGAGCAAGTGCACTCTCTTCATACTTTTCTTCCCTGAAGAGCAGAGATTTTGTACACCCAATGCTCGCACACCTAGATTCCAGAATTACCGAACGTTCCGTTTAGACCGTCCAACTAAATGAGGAGGATTGCTAACTTTAGTATCCCCTCAATTTTGCCATAAAGCCCATCTTTCACTTCAATTAATGTCAGTGGAATCGGAAATTCTGGCAGTGACGTTCAACCTTCCAGGTTGCGTCGCATTTTCTGTAGTGAACGCGTACTTTCCGGGTGGAGTAACTTCCACCTCTTAACTCGGTGCTGTCGTGTCGGCGTGTGAAAAGTGAGTTGTCCTTTGTGGGGATTTCAATTCGCACCACGTATTGTGGGGTTTCCGCACAGATTCCTGTGGCAGGCGACTTTGCGGCTGGATGCTGGAACCACAATTTGTATTGTTTTAACTCTGGAACTGCGACATTTTTTCGATAGGCCGACCAGTTCTGTTCTTGATTTGACCTTCTCCACCCCGGGAAATATATCTCCATGTCTACTTGGGACCAAGCTACAAGTGGTGATCACATCCCATTTGTATATGAGTTTTTATGTCCTTCTAAGTCACCGTGAGCACTTATAGTTCGGCATATAAATTTTCATCGCGTTCAAAAAGAACTAAAGACAGCACTTAGCTCTATTCCATCGGGAGACGACGAACTCCGGGCAGCTCAAGTGTTATCAATCCTTCTGAATCTGTTAAAAAATCCCACTTTATTGTTTGTTCACAAAAAGATGGCGGCTCCAGTCCATGGTGGAATGAGGAATGTGCTCGTGCGTATAGTCAGAGAGAAGCGGCTTGGAAGAAAGTTCTTAAAAACCAATGCCCATCCAACCAGTTACAAGTTTGCGGCTGCCATATTCAAGCGGATTGTTTCTAAAGCAAAAGAAAATTATAACACCGAAAAGTTTGCCTCTATATCAAAGTCCAAAAATAGACGCATGTTGCATAGATTCATTCGTTCCAGAAAGGTTGTACAAGATCAGGATAACGGCAGTCAACAGTCAACAAGTGAGTCCATGGAAACATTGGAACGAATTGCGCAGGAACTGGAAACTCGTTTTTCTTCTGGGTTGGCCTTTCCTTTTGTGTGCCAGGTTTCAAATGATGGCTTCACTCCAGTGACAAGGGTGGAATTAGCTGATATTGTTTTGCAGCTGTCTGAGTCTGCTCCAGGGTCGGAATGGAAACTCGCTAAGGTGGTAGTACCATTGTTGAAAAACGAAAGTTTGGGTTTCGTCCAAGACAATATTAGGCCGATTTCGTTGACTAGCAACGTTGTAAAGCTGGTTGAAAGGTTATTGCATAGCCGGCTTATGCGGTTTCTGAACAGTAATCGTATTCTAAGCCCCGCCCAGATTGGCTTCAGACCTGGAAATTCTATTTGGAAGGCCCACGTCGACATCGAGAGCCGTATTAAATTAGCTCGCCGTCTAAAACATGTCAGTGCACTCGTAACCCTAGATATAGCAAAGGCTTACGACAGCGTGGAGTACAGCAAGTTGATGTCACGCCTTGCATTTAGCGAGATCCCGGGGTACATTCGCTCCTGGATTGGTGAGTTTTTAAAGGGAAGGAAATTCCTTTGTTCCAAGGGTGGTTTATCGACATCCCAGTATCACCAATTTAGTGGAGTTCCTCAGGGATCAGTTCTTTCTCCTGTTATTTTTAACTTACTCCTAAGTTCTATCCCAATGCAGAACGGCATATCTACCTATGTGTATGCCGATGATATTGCTTTTTTCTCGGCTGATAGGGACATCCAAGCGTTGTACCAGCGACTGCAGGACTATGTGGTTGTCCTGGATACTTGGCTCAGCACGTTACACCTCTCGCTAAATGTCAGTAAATGTGCCGTTATAGTATTTCCCTGCACTAACCCTGTATCATTATGTCTAACATACCGGTTGCAAGCCATCCATCAGGTCACGGAAATTAAATATTTGGGTATAATTTATGACGACCACCTCACATGGCGTCCTCATATTTCGCACATTGCTGCCAAAGGTGAAAAAGCTGCTGGAGCGCTGCGTAGGCTATGTAATCATAAATTCGGTATGCGTAGAGACGCCCTGCTAATGATTTATCGTTATCTATGTTCGCCCTGTATTGGAATTTGGTTGCGTGTTATTTTCTGGCTGCGCGACGTACAAAACTCCATCCCCTATTTCTGATTGAGAGATTGGCCTTGCGTTTATGTTTAGGGTTGCCAAAGTATGTAGCTAACTCTGTATTGTACCTTGAGGCACGGTTGCCTTCACTTCTGTGTCGATTTAAATTGCTAACTGTTGTGACATTTTTAAAACTGTTTGAATCTCCATTACGAGGCTCAACCCATTTTCCTCTTGAGGCCTGACTTTTTTCGAGGATTTACGTGGCCCCGATTTCAGCGTCCTCAATTGGATTGCGTACAGGCATGGCTGAGCCTCTTCATGCAGCTCTTTTTCTACTCCAGCCCTATTCTGATAATTAGTCGCCTGTCGACATAAGCTTGGACAACATTTTTCCTCCGCATGCGAAATTATTGCCGGCCCGATTACTCAATAATTTATTTGAAGATCATTTGGCTACTCTTCATAATCATGTCGTCATTGCCACAGATGCTTCGCAAAGTGATGAGAAGGTTGGAGTAGGAATATAATCTGTGTCTAGATTGGTCCTTCTCAATAAGGCTACCAGACTATGCCCCGATTTTTCAGGAAGAATTATTGGCGATAATGTTAGCCCTCAATAAACTACAGCATAGATTTGCGCGGGTGGCTATCCTTTCGGATTCTCTCTCCGTGTGCACCGCTCTAACAAATGATAGATTCTTCCCTTCTCCGGTCATTCCGTTCACTCGTTCCTTACCAGCTTCGTGAGATCCGGTTAGTGCGGGTCCCTGGTCACGCAGGGATAATCTTCAATGAAATGGCAGACCAATTAGCCAATTTGGCTCTTGGGGGTCCTGCCGATGTGAATTGCCCAATTGACAGTTTTCTTTGGGGGGCGAGGTTCAGGCGCCTTCAAGATTTACAAATTGATCGGCAGGATGCCCTTCGATCATGCTCCGACTATATTCACCTCTCTCACTTATGGGAGCCTAAACTCTGCGAATCTCGTAAATGTGAGGTCGCAATCACAAAATTTCGCTGCAGAATCCCCCATTTAAATTTTTACCTACACAAAGCTGGTCAGGCTTTATTTCCTCAATGCCCTTTCTGCAAGGCCCCTAAAACTATAGAACAATTTATTGTAAATTGCTGCAGCTTTTCCTCGATGCGACGCACGCACCATGAATACACGTTTAATCGGCTGAATCTCCCTTTATCTTTAACCGTTATTCTTTCCCTGGGTGCTTCCTTCCTAGGATATTGCAACATAGATGTTGTGACCGCCTTTCACTCCTTTGTTGCGGCGACAGGCCGGATTCCCTGCTAGACAGCTATGTCTCCAGTCGCAATTTTTTTTCCTGACAATCCTGTTCTATCCAAACATTTCTTTTTCTTCTCTCAATATTTTTCTCGTACTTCACTTTTTTTTCTCTCTCTCTCTAAAATAAACCGGGTCACAGCCATTACAGGCAGCTTCTTGGCCAATTCCCCGCGTGGGTACGCGCCATGATTTAAGGAACCAACCAACCACGACAGGATTCTGCAAAGTGGGAGCATTATAGGTACACACACATTTTTTTTCTACTTTACGAAATTTCAAAGCTGAGATATATAACTATGAGAAATGCTTCCTTTTTATCAGGACATATCTCCCAGCAAGTTTCAACAGCAACCGTTCAGTATAACATACATTAAATCTATTTTAATCTCTGCTCGCACGAGAAAGCCCAGAGCGGCCCAGCATGACATTGGAGAGTTTTAGCAGTCCGTCCGTTCGTTGTACGTTGTTACCGGGTTACCGGGACCCGTCTGCGCCCGCGCGCGCTGAAGGGTGAGGAGGAAGGGCAGGAGGCGCGGACCCAGCAAAAGCGTCCGCGGTATCCCCCTACCGCGACGAATGCACAATGCCCACGGTTTCCCGGTCAACTGGTAACTACTACACGAGCACCGGACGGACTGCAAAATCTATTTTAAGTGCGATCCTCTAAGCGACCTGAATGCGTCCACGGCGTGTCTAGCATACATTGGGGGATTGGCCAGGATATCTCCTCGTCTCCTTGGCAACGGGGGAGATGGGCGCGCGCTGCCTGCCTGACTGGACAT